>VWZZ01003040.1:1035643-1111214 GCA_013399095.1 Psophia crepitans
GTCGGCCTCTTCTCACAGATAACTAGTGACAGGACAAGGGGGAACGGCTGCAAGTTGCGCCAGGGGAGGTTTAGGTTGGAGATGAGGAGAAATTTCTTCACTGAAAGTGTGGTCGGGTATTGGAACAGGTTGCCCAGGGAGGTGGTGGAGTCACCGTCCCTGCGGGTATTTAAGGAAAGGTTAGACACAGTACTGAAGGACATGGTTTAGTGGTTAATAGGTGGAGGGGACAGTTGGACTGGATGATCCCTGAGGTCTCTTCCTGGTTCTATGGTTCTGGTGAACACTTACTCTGCTCCAGTGCAGAGTCAGCCAAGTCAGATAAAGTCATGAACAAGAAAAAAAGGTATTCTTGTATGATATTCCTAAACTGTCACCTAAAACATGAATAATGCTTGACATGCAAGAAGTTAGAATTTTAGTTACATTTCTCATATAAGAAAGTGTGACAAAATATTAGTTTTCACAGTCAAATCAAAGTCAATATTCAGCTATACAGACAGCTAACAACATCACAGTCTGGTGGTGTAACTTAAAGTTATCTATGCAGCTATTAGCACATCATATTCCTGTTACTCTTTGGCGTTTTCATCCCCATTTTCAGCTAATCTTTGCTTTTGCATAATAAAACCTAGCATTATTAAACTCCTACTCACCTAGACGTGAGGCAACTACAAGAGGTTGAACAAGTGGGTTTTCTTAAAAAAGCAAGCAAAAAAATTCCAAGAGAAATCATTTAACTTTCTGCATCTCAGTCTTCATGAGAACAGTTAAAAGAATGGAGGCTCACAAACCAACAGTTCTAATGACTGCCTAATAGCAGCAGGCTACTAAGACACACTGCCTGCAACTCTGCGCTATAAGTCTGCAGCTGGTACAGTTTGAGTAACAAGGGAATATTATGAGGAAAAATGTTTGTGTGTTCATTTGTGTACACCATCCTCTTATTTCACCTTTGTACATAAACCTATAAGAATATATATCTATCTACGCACCAAACAGTGGAATTCCTTCCCCCATTGTTGGCAGGGGAGATCAATGGACTGTCCTGTCTGGTGCTTCTCTGCAGATATGTTCTATGCAATTAAAAAAAACATATGGCAAGTTTTTTAGGAAAATCATAACAGTAGCATTCTGATACACTTAGCTAACACAAAAATCTCCAAGGTATTTTATTTTAATAAGCAATAACAGCTACCTGAAGGACATCCCAGTTTGGGAAAACTGAATAAACGCTAAGTTACACTGGTATCCATGTTTCTAACTGGCACAAAAAGCCGATTTAGTTTTTCCTCTGGAATACCTAAAATATACCACATATCCACAAGCGCCCTGACAAAGTACTGATTGCTATGCAAAGTAACAAAAACAAGACTAGTGGTAATTTAAGATCAACTTGTCTTATTTTGGTTTACAATGCTCATTACCGAGTCTGATCTCTTATCCTCTACTGCCTTCTAAATACCCTCCATCTTCCTACACCCTTCACAGAACCTTACTTAGCAACCTGTTAAAACCATAGCATCTAAAAGGAGTTTCCATCTCAACAACAGTTCTGTTACCCAGTAATGCCATATTATCAGTTACATCTTAGCTGGTTTAGGTACCTTGATTTAACTGGAGCAGCAACCGTTGTGCTTGACTGGAGAATCTTGACTCTGCTGGGAGTTTGATCTACAATATAGAGCTCATGTATTCTACACTTTTCACTTGTAGCAAAAAAATCTCTGATCTTAAAGATATTACATTGGTAGAAGATCAGTAAATGACTGACATTACATGCTTGTTACATGTTACAGAAATTCACACCCACAAATGCAGGAGTGTTATAGCTGGTGATAGACATATCAATCACGGTTCTACTAACCAAGACCTACTAATAACACCTACTAGCAAACCCTAAAATACAGTAGTTCATATATGAACTACAACATTTCAGGGCTATTTTAGTTTATTTACTAACATTTTAATTACAGTCTCTATAGAACATTACACTGCAAATAGTAGAAACCTTCCCAATCTTTTCTCTGCAGAAATTCAGCTTCTAAGGTCAGTTTATTGGAGAGGCAGAAAGGACAGGTCCCAAAGAGTTAATCACCTTCCAGCAGTTGCTAGGTAACATACTCCATCCCTGCATCCCTGTCCCAGGGCATTCAAAGTCTACCGAAAAATCACTATTGCTTCATCTCAAATTTCATTACTTCAGCACGTGTCCCTCTCTTTTCCAACCATCCCCACAGCATCCAGAAGATGCTGAACAAGTACTGTGCTGGAGTAAAACAGACCTGACCTTCTTGATTTAATCTTTCTTAAAACCCTGCTGGTTTTCTCTTCTCCTTTTACCCCGCGTTGCAGCCCTGCCTCATTAGCCTTGCTGCAGCACCAACAGCACCAAGAGCTCCTGGGAGCAGGAGCTGACCCCAGAGTGCACAACTCAAATCAACTTCTGTTCCCCTCATGCTCTGCATTGAGTCTCAATTCCCACCTATTGTCTTCAGGTAGCTTATAACCTAGGAAAAACTATTTCAGGCATACACTTCTGAATTTATTTTTTGTGAAATCACTTCCAATCCAATTTGACAGTGTTGTTTTTTCGGTTGGGTTTTGTTTTGGTGGTTCGTTGGTTTTTTGGTTGGGTTTTTTTTTACTTTTTTGGGGGTGAGTGGAAGGTGGGGAGAATGTTGGGTTGTTTTGGTTTTTCTTAAAGAAAAATCACCAGTGTTATCACAGACCAGAATGAATTCAAAGCACAGAAACCAATGTAATTTTAACAAAAGCAAAATGGGGGGATATGGGGGTATTAAATAGCTAATTATGAATTCTATTACAGAGAAAAGTGAATAATCTGCTACTCATTTTTCTTACTAGGTGTGTTTTTCACACCAAAAATTCAGCTGCTATATTCCACAGCTCCTCCTCTCTTAGAGTGACTTTCACCTCTTAACAAAAAGTCTTCAAAAGACCCATGATTGAGATTCAACAAGGACAAGTGTAGGGTCTTGCACCTGGGAAAGAAGAATCCCATGTGCCAGTACAGGTTGGGGACTGACCTGCTGGAGAGCAGCGTAGGGGAAAGGGACCTGGGGGTCCTGGTGGATGGGGGAATGACCATGAGCCGGCAGTGTGCCCTGGTGGCCAGGAGGGCCAATGGCATCCTGGGGTGCATCAGAAGGGCTGTGGTCAGCAGGTCGAGGGAGGTCCTCCTCCCCCTCTACTCTGCATTGGTGAGGCCGCATCTGGAATATTGGGTCCAGATCTGGGCCCCTCAGCTTAAGAAGGACAGGGAGCTGCTAGAGAGAGTCCAGCACAGAGCCACTAAGATGATTAAGGGAGTGGAACATCTCCCTTATGAGGAAAGGCTGAAGGAGCTGGGTCTCTTTAGCTTGGAGAAGAGGAGGCTGAGGGGTGACCTCATCAATGTTTATAAATATGTTAAGGGTGAGTGTTGGGAAGATGGAGCCAGGCTCTTCTCGGCCTCACTAAGTGATAGGACAAGGGGCAACGGGTGCAAATTGGAGCACAGGAGGTTTCGGGTTAATGTGAGGAAAAACTTTTTCACTGTGAGGGTGACAGAGCACTGGAACAGGCTGCCCAGAGAGGTTGTGGAGTCTCCTTCTCTGGAGACATTCAAAACCCGACTGGACATGTTCCTGAGTGATGTGCTCTAGGTGGCCCTGCCTTAGCAGGGGGGGTTGGACTAGATGATCTTTCGAGGTCCCTTCCAACCCTTGTGATTCTGTGATGATGCTACAGAAGGTGAGGGTTCCCATGGTAGACTAAATTTCACTGCCGTATTTTCATCAGCTCCATGTCAATGTATTTTAAAATATGCTGATTCCAAAATAAAAGCTTTGAATCTCCCTTGAGTTTGAATTACAGGTGCTGCAGAGACAGATGATCACGTATGTACAGGGCAGATCCAGTGTCCCTCCACGTGCGTGGCATTAGCATACACATTTCCTGTTTGCTAGGGAACAGAAAGTCACCAGACCATGTAAAACTAAAACCACCGAATTATTTCAGTTCTGTAATGAACACTACCTGTTGGAATGGAGTTTGATACAAACACGTTTTTGTCAACAGATCTACAGAAAAGCCAAGTGCAGGGAAAAGTATTAGAAAGACATATCACTATGGACATCCCATTAACTTCTAAAGGATTCAGCTCTTTCGGTTTGGGTTTTAAGACACAGGAAAATTATACAGGCTGCTTATGGAGGTTACTGATTAACAAAAGATCTTTAGTTTTGAAATTATTTCCTCAATTCTCTATTACTAGATAATCCCGATATTTTTAATTGTAATACTGACAATCTAATTTCAAGTCTATAAAAAAAGTCCAATTATTGAAAAATATTAGGTTGGTTAAATAATTATAATTAAATGATAAAAACAAAGTAAACCAGATTATATATTTTTTGAGTCTGATTAAGAAGCAAACACCACCATCTTTTATAACTTCCCACTTCCTTTGACAAGTCATTGGTCCTTACTGCTTTAAGCCCTTTATCTTTATTGTTAGCAGATGCCGACTGAAGGGAATACTTCCCCATGTTCTAATTAAGCCATTTTTTAATTCCCACTCCGAGGGCATAAAAGCTTGAGAAACAAAATTATTACTGACTGGTACACAAGTTCAATCGATACAACCCAATTTATTCATCATGTTGCTTTATAATCCAAATGGAATACTCATACATTACAGAGCTCCTAAAACAGACGGTATGGTACGGCCAGGCTGTAAGTACAACATTAATTACTGCTGCTCTTGTCTGAGGAAGGGTTTGGGGGTTTTTTGTGCCCACATTTGTTAAGTATTACATACAAGTATTAACTAAAGGTTTCTCCACTGAAGAATATCTTGATAACACCTTTTGATTTACTCAGAACTCCTGAAATACTCCAAAGTTGTGCACGAAGTGGGCAGGCGCCTGGGACTGCGGGCTGCTGAGGGCAGCAGAATGGGCACAGCACAGCTGCCCACTCTCTGTGCCTTAGCACTGGGCTGAAGGCTGCTCCTCCCTCCTGAGGACATGGGGTGCTGTGGAGGAGCTCAGAGTATATCTGAAAGCGTGAGAGCTGTAAGTCTGAATTTCCAGATCTCTCCATCCATCCACTCCCTATTGCCAGTTTCTTCCTCTTCCTGGAGCAGCCCAGCGCTCACCTTTCTGTCCCAGAACAGCAAACTCCGTCTCCAGCACCACTGAGCAGCTGAGAGGACATCCTAGGTAAGTCTACACCCTAGACTGTTGAAAATAAGGTATACAAACCTTTATTAAGTTTCATCTCCTGAAGCCACAACCAGATCTATTACCTTAAAAGCAGCTGAGATGTATCTAAATTCCACAGCTTAACAGATAAGTTACATGTAGAGGCACAGATACTACCTCAGGGAACATCACGCTAAATTTGAGAGGGTCAGAGATATATAAGATCCTCAAAGGGAAAATAAAAAATAAAATATAGCAATTCGAGTGAACCTTCCCTGCTACTGCTCACACACCTCCTGGTTCAGCTCTGAGAGGGAAAGTAGTACTGTTTCTTTTCTCTTCTGAGGGCACGCTGTCAGAAGGACTGTCCATATACCTGATAACAACACAGCCTGCTTGGGAGGCAGAGAACATGGTGCATGCTTGCAAGATTAGCTCAGGGGTAGCAGCAGCTCCTAACTGCTCACATCTCTTACCAGGAATCAGCTGTGTTGCTGTAACTCTGTTATCCTACATCTCCTCAAGGATCAACTAGGGCTGAAAGTTAGTCCTGGCTGATCCCTAGAGCAAGTAGGCTTTTTTCTCTACAAGCAGTGTCCTGCTCTCAACCAAGGAGATCTGTCTTCCCCACACAGAGTGGTGCTGGTGGGAGGGAGGGAGCAGCCACCTTGCCTGCCCAAACCAGCTATGGCTTAGAGTAAGGCTAGGGCAGGCAGACAGAGCCAGCAAGGAGCCTAATTAGCATTAGGTCCCAAATATTAGGTTTTATAAATTACTCCAAAACAAAAGACTTGTAACATGTACTGCGAAAGCCTCATTTTCTATTTTAATCTGCTGCTCTTCAATAAGTTCAGGAGAGTGACTCATTTTGATCCTCACAGCAAACATACTGATACTAGTCCTAAAGCCAAAACGTACCTGGTCGTTTCTTGTCTGCATTTATAAGCTTGAAATGACAGACTCAGAGAGTCAGTTTTGAGTTAAAGTGATTATTATTCTATTTATAATTCTTTTTGAGAACCATGCTGTATTGGTTTAGCCATTGTAAAAGCAGATAATGAGAGTCAGTGGCCTAAAATGTTTGCAAACCAGGGAACCAAAGTCAGATAGCAGGACACCCTGTATTGTGTAGTTTAAGTTCTCTCTATTATATTAGAATGGAACATCCTAGTCAGTCTGGAAATCTCATTTTAATGAGTTCTGCAGGAATAAATATATCTGACAAAGGCACATGCCTTCTTAACAGTACAACTACGATAATTACTTTCCTCAAAGGAGAAGACAAATAATCATATTCATTTTAGTATTTAGTGACAGTTGCATGCATTTAAAATATGTACATGTATGTATATGATGTGTGTGTATATATTCAAGTCCCAATAGCTACTTGCCAGCCTGATCATTATTAGTTACCTGATTTCTTACAGATGTCAAGTGTAAAAGTTACTTTCTACTAGGTAAACTGGATTCTTTCTAAGCTTGAAATGCAATATTGACTGTAACATGTCACTCCCTTTTAAAGATCATATACACTCAGAAGTTTATGACAAAAGAGTGCAATGAATAGGAATAAAAATGCTACCTAATCAAATTCTGCCACTCATGTTTCCATCGGTGATACTTCATTCTACTAGTAGTTTCAGTGCTTTCAGACACTCAAAGACAGGTACTGCTGCTCAGAATATGCTGATCATTCTCTTTTGAAAAATTCATAGTCTGAAGGAACCTCAGTTTAGACTTTTAGATGCTGAGGTATCCCTATTTTCAAAATTCAGGACACATGTAGTGGTTAAAGGCTTTGGGTCGTTTGAATTTTTAGAATATTTTTATTCCCATAGGCAATCCTTACTATCAAATTTCAGCATGCACAGAAATTCTGTACTATCTAACATGGAACACACAGCCAGACTTATTTATATTTATGCTGGAGAACAAAAATACGAGTATAAGCCAGCATGACATGTAAAAAAACAATAGCACAGACACCAAACTTAACAGGCAGGGTAGCAAAAGAGGCATTAGATGCTGTGGAAAGGAGTAGGCATTTAAATCACATACTTTAACTCGAGTTCTTATTTTTCTTGCCTGGTATAATTGGTTCATGATATGTAAGCTGACAGGCCACAGGACATCAATGAAATTAGAGAGGCACAAGACAGGCGACACCATGCGACTTTTTGGCTATATGTGCGTTCCCATTGCAACACAATCTTGCAACCAGATTTCAAAGTGCTTCATGGAACAGGGTGATACTAAGAGAAGAGATGTTGCTGTAGATGTTGAGGAAGCTTTAAAAATACTGAAATTCACACAGGAATAGATTTGGGGGTTTTCTATCATTTCATGACACATCAGTTGAGAAGGCACTAGTTACTGCTCCACAGGTTCATGAATACCTACTGACACGTGTTTAGATTCCCTGAACTAGTCCCAGTGCACGCAGCAGTTAAATGCTTATACTTTAATATTACTCCATTTAAATCAACGGAACTCCTCAGTTAATATTACACACGTACTTAATGGCTTCTCTGGATCAGAATTTACAGCAAAAAATAAATATTAAGTGATTGCCACATATATTAGCAGAGGGTTAGCCAGAAACCAGGAATATTTAACAAAAAAAGTTGAGCTTTTGACATGTTTTCATTCCAAATTAGGAAAAGAGATACAGACAGTTTTAGCATAATTAAAAAAATGTATTAGAGACTGACCAGAGGAAGTACACTAAAAAATACTCTTTCCAAACTATCCACTTTGGATTATATTTATGCAGAAAGTCTCTGCTGAGAATGAAGACTGGAACTTTGCTCTCCCTTGCAATGTAGATGTCTTTAATGAAGTTACCTATTTATCATGGACCTTTCAGAGTTTTAACTGAGCATTTCATTAAGAGGAAAAAAAGGATAGCAATTGACATTTTAGAAACACTTTCATTTTTTTTTTTAAAAGAAGATCATTACTTTCCTTTTGTTGACCAGCTACAGTGAGTTGGTACTTTGTTCCTTTGGGCAACTGCTTTGCAGGTAGTAAGTCCTTCTGTAGATAGAGGTTTAAATCGCTAACTGCCAGCCTGGTGACAGTGGCCTGCAGTCCCATCCGGGCTGTCAAAGTTCCTGATAGCATGCTTCTAAATCACCCAGCAGCAAATTCTTGCTACAGGAATTATGTGGTCCACATTTGCAAAAAAAAAAAGAGTCATACTGCTTTAACTACAATGGTTAAACATAACACATTGCAACTGAGAAGACCACAATTCTGCAGTTATGTAAAAAGAGAAAAAAAATAGAAAACTAAAACTGCAGCAAGGCTTTTATCAAGAGCAAGGCAGAATAGTTTCCTAATCTCTAAACATGCAAAGTTTAGAATAGTTTTAATAGTGCATTTTATTTTTTAAAGCCACCAATGACCTGAAAACTTAATTGATATTAATTCCATAAATCACTTGTGTCATATGGTAAGCACAATGACATTTCATATTGCCTTTATGAGTTATTTTTCCAGTAATGTTTAAAAAAATATAGTGATATTGATAATAAAAATACAAACATGCAGCTGATATAAATACATTGTTATTGATTTCCCTATGTTATTTAAAACAAATATTTATTTTTATGTAGCACAGTTTCTGCAAAGAAAGATCTTCAGGTATCTGCTGTCACTAACTAAATTTGCTAATACTATTGCTTTGAGCAAATGGAGATCACAAATTCAAGTGATGACGACGACTACCAATATCTTCTTAAGATATACCTAGAACTACCCAAGACTCCATAGGAATCAAGGCAATTCCTAAATACCTGGTATTAACCAACACAGTTTATTAAAACAACCTAGAAACTTCTCAACTCTGCCACGTATTTAATTCTGTATTTATCAAAAGTTATGGTTTTGGAAGAAGACAGCAAAAAAATAAAAATGCCAGGGTGTTGTCAGAGGAGCTCTAGTGAAGGAGCCATCAAAACTATGACATTCCTTGACCCAGTGACATCCTCCTTCAAACACTGAGAGACTTCAATCAAAAAAGCTGTGAGTATAGGATAGTGCAAGGCTGAAGGTTATTTGGACTCTTCTAGATTTTCCCTACTGAAAAAACAAAACAATAAAAAACTCAGTATGTGAAGCCAGGATAAGTTATTGAAAAGGCAGTGTGCTCTATTTATGCTATTTCTACCTTCAGAGTTTCTAAATACTCCCCAGAGGAGAGCTCCAAGGGCAGCTATTCATCACCCAGACCCTGGCAGCATGGCTCTTTCACAAAGAATATTTACAGCTGCAGTAATCCATAGACTACATTAAGAAACTCTAATCCGATAATTATTAGCTCCCTTTTTCCTCTGGATCTCCATGGCCTGATGCCACTTGGGCACCTGTTTTAATCATTGTTTCTGTCTGCAAAAGCCCCTGCACTGTTTGTGTTTCAGTACACAATCCTACTTGGCGCAGCATAGCACAAGGTCACTACTAACTTAACCACAAATTTTTACTTTTTTTCCCCATAAAGTTTGTCCCACTGCCAGTCCATGAGCTAGCTCTTGGATTCAGGTTTTTGCATATCAACCTGCAGCATTCACGTTCAGAATAAATACATTTGGTACAGTAGCACTTCTTTTCAAAACCTGCTTAAGAAAAATCTGCATTTACTCAATTCTTGTTTTAGGCTCTTTTTCCTTAGGTTCCTTTAAATTAACTAGATTGGTTATTAATGTAAACTACCTGTAAAAGCATATAAGTTTAAGCAAAATATTTCACATTAAACTTTTTTCTGAGAAACAACAAACAGCACACCTGAAAAAGCAGTATACTTTTTTCCAAAAAATCCTAGTCAAAGTGTTTTATTCCTAACAATGATGCAATTGTCTTCCTCAAAAATGTACTCCATTTGCACATTTGTTCTCTTGAGTCTTATCTCTTATCACCTCAGCTGCAGCATTTACTGAACACCCATTGAGTTCTACTTAGAAAATAATAGTACACGAACTAGTATTTACTGAGCATGAATATTCCAGAAGGTGCTTAGAAATTCTCCAATTCATTGATTTCACTGTTATTGAAAACAGCATTTTGTTGTTAGTTTTTTATATACATACATAGAATATCCAGGTCTTGCTTTTCATCAGCAACCTGGAAAAAGAAGGAAAAACTGAAGGAAATATTTTTGCTGCAAAAAGAAGGAAAAACTGAAGGAAATATTTCAAACAAGAGCCCAGTAGTATCCTTTACTGAAACTTAAAATTGTCGATATATGCAAGACAAACTGCGCAAGTAGGCCAGTGCCAAGGACTATCTGTGGTTCCAAACAAGAAACCTGCAGGACTGCCAACAGAAATCGATAAGCCATTTTTACATGAGGTTAGAGAAAGTTTCCAACATAATTTCTTCAAAGAAAAGCTTAAGTTTCTAAAGAGTTCCAAATTAAGGGAGGGCTGCCATTGCAGTGATTCAGAGCTATATATGCCCTAGATTTAAAACTGATGTCTTTAAAGATATTTGAAGGAATTTCTTGGGAAGATGAAACTTAGCACAAAAGAAGAACAACTGGTATGAAAAGTATGAGGTTATCCAAAAGTGTTGCATACATAAAATCAGAATAGAATAGAATCATTAAGGTTGGAAGAGACCTCAAGGATCATCCAGTCCAACCATCCCACCACCACCTATTACCCACTAAACCATGTCCTTCAGTACCACATCCAACCTTTCCTTCAATACCCACAGGGACGGTGACTCCACCACCTCCCTAGAACTTGACATTTAAAATCAGAACACATCATTTTTAATATAATTATGAAATAAAAACCTCTAATATGAATTAACATCATTCATGTTACTGATAAGTAATAACCATTTTATACATTTCAGACTATAAACACATTCAAAAATGACCTTTACAAGCAGAATTAAGAACTTTTTTTCCCCGCCTCTCAAACATAAATTAAGTTTTTCAGGTAGATCAGACACATTATGTATAACAGTCACTGACATTTGCAAGTGATAGTTCCCAACATCTTTTACATACCTGCATTTAACAGAAATCACTCATTTCATTTTAAGTCATGGCTGTGTAATTCGGATTTTTGCATATAGAAGAATTTTCAAAATAGAAAGCTTAATTGTAGTTAATATTCATTTGATAGTTTGATGAACTATGCATTTGAAAGTCAAATGCCAATCCATTTCTTTTATAATCAAGTCCATGTTTTAAAAGTGTTACAGGTTATTTGCAACAAATTAGAACAGTAGCCTTCTGCTGTCATCCAACAGGAATGAATCTATTTCATTAAACAGAAATCCACATGTCCATCCCACTTCAACCCTGAAAATTCAGCTAAGCATATCAGCCTTCATTTTATTATGATCCTTTTATTTAAACACCCATAGATATTGAGAACATTTGGAACAGGGCCATTCAAAACAAAGCACTGGCATTCACAAACCACATAGGTAAGTCTTTCATACAATTTCAGTATGTACATACTTCATAATTGTACTGAATCAACCCCTTTCCACCACATTTTAAAACTAATATCTATTCATGTGAGAATCATAATGAAGTGGCTACTTCTATCTAAAAAACAAACAGCAAAAGTTATTTACATATTCATGCACAAAAGTGCCAGTAAACACTTCAGGTTAAATATTCCAAGTGCTACACATCTGTCCTGCAACAGTTGGCAATCAGGTAAGTACAAATGTTGTTCATGTACTTGCACAAACACTTAGGTACGCAACATATATTCATTGAGGATACTGAATATAGAATAGAATCATTAAGGTTGGAAGAGACCTCAAGGATCATCCAGTCCAACCGATCCCCCCCCACACCTATTACCCACTAAACCATGTCCTTCAGTACCACATCCAACCTTTCCTTAAATACCCGCAGGGACAGTGACTCCACCACCTCCCTGGGCAACCCGTTCCAATGCCCGACCACCCTTTCAGTGAAGAAATTTCTCCTAATCTCCAACCTGAACCTCCCCTGGCGCAACTTGCAGCCATTCCCCCTTGTCCTGTCACTAGTTATCTGCAAGAAGATATGAAGCATGACCTCTCCAGATTAGTATTACGAATAAAATGTATTGTAGAATATTAATACGCAGTGTACATAAGCCCTTTCTAACTCCAGGAGAACAAATCCTACCACAGAACTGCAAAAGACAAAGACGTGGGGTTTTATCAATGTCTTAAGTCACATAAATCACAGCTCATACCATCCTATTAACTATTTTTGTAAGAACTTTCCCTCTGGATTATCAGAATTCATTTAGGCCATATTGGAAAAACACTTGCAAGGACAACGTTGATTCCTCCCACGAGTCCCAGCTTAGTGGCCTGGTCTTGCAACTCTCACATTAAGTAACACACTGACAAAAAACCATGAACAACATGCAAACAAATATTGAGTTGGTCTTTTTAGATTTTCTATAGTAATTGTGTCTACTTTTTCTATACACCTTGCTGTGTACCTGATATTACATTAAAAAGTGTTTGACTTTTCTGTTTGATATTTTTGCAGTTTCGGACATTGATGTTTGGGGGCTTATATGTGATTTTGGTGGGGATTGGTGGTGGGTGAGGTTTTTGTTTGCTTTTGAAGTTAGCCATTAATGACTCATTTCAATTAAGCAAACTACCCTCCTAATCTATGAATTACCAATAAAAACCTTTCTAAATTTTTTTTTGTAAAAGATCATTTCCATGCTTTTTAAACTGTAGTTCTTTCTTTCCAATACATTTCCTTAAACTAAACACATTGAAATGGGGATTTTTTTAAATGTATTTTTCACTCAAAAGGACAAACGAATGACAACAGAACTATGGAAGGGAACCCATGACATTTTCTTCTAGGTTGTTACCAATCCAACTCCATTCCCTGCTTTTCTGGAGACTGATTTGTATAAATGTTTCAAAACAGAAATCATAGAACAGCAATATGATTTCTCAGGCAGATTAGTCATTAAAAGTAATTAATACTATTTTGTTTCTTTTCACTCCATTTAGAACAGGACTGATAGCTAACTATGCTTATTATGTTAAACTACATATAGAGTACCTGACTCTGGACAGCACAGTTGTTTCACTTCAACATTCCGAATACAGACTTTTGGTGGATGTGGGTATTTGTCGAGGGCTAGGAAAAATATTGCTTTTCAGAATGAGACTACATTTTTGGTTTTTTCATTAAGTGATTCTGAAGGCAAGTAAATCGAGCCTCAGGTCTTTAGCTGCCATTCTAATCAAAGCACAGACAGCTTATGAGAATGTTAAGAGGCAACTATAGCTCTCTACCAACCCACCTTGAAATGAGTTAACACACAATCACTCTTACTCAAACTGTAGTTTTCTTCTATGCATGACCCATCCGAGATTCATTTTCATAGATGTATATATAGTTGTCATTCCTGCACCGAGTCAGACAAAGTCCAGGAGAGAAACAAATTCTTTCCACTAAATTACTGCACAAAGACCCTCTCAAATATGGAAGTGCCCTGGTTTCCAAAGTCAATCATCTCTCCTGTAGCATATCGCCCCTGGAGATCTTCAAAAAACGCATAGATGCGACGCTCCAGGACATGGTCTAGTAGGCACGATGGTGTTAGGTTGACGGTTGGACTTGATGATCTCAGAGGTCCTTTCCAACCTTAGTGATTCTATGATTCTATATATCCATGCTGAAATTAAAGGCTAGCATGGCAATATCAGTAAAAACTAAGCATAAGTAATAGCACAGTATTATCTTGGAGTACATAGGCTTATTTACTCTGTTTCTTAAAATCTGAGAATGAATTCCAAAGTGTATTGCTTTCAATGCAACTCTAACTGTAAAGACTTCACAATAGTGTACCTTAACACAGGAATGTTTATTAAAATAGAGGCTTAATTATCAAACTGATGGTTGTGCATCCATTAGTAGTACTGAAGTAATAGAATGAAGCTGAATACAGTAAACATTCCTCCATTTCTTGTTCAGAATCCAGGCAAAAAGGAAGAACGGTGACAGTGAAGTCAGAAATTTTTCTTACACGAGCACTATCAAAGCTGTTATAAATAAGGAGGGGGGGTGCCATTTATAAAACAGCATAAGTATACTCTACTGTAAAAGACTATTTGATTGAGACAAGGTAAAGAAATAAAATCACACATACATAGCAAATGAAGTGTGGTTATTGGTCTCTTACCCAAGAAAAAAAATAATTTGTTTGCACCAAAAATACAGATTTTAAGATGGAACTGTTATTTGATTATGCAAATAGTTGTCATTTCATTTGTTCGTCACCTTGAATACTTATTTGGGTGACCAAAGGAAAAGATTGATAAGTTTAACTTTGTGGCACAATATTTAGTAGGGTTTGCACACAGGCAAGAGAATTCTGGAATATGACCTTTCTTTTGTTAAAACAATCACAAGGTATCAACAGCACTCATCTGTAACACCCATCCATTCAGACAAGAGCAGCTGAAGGGTGACAGTCAGTGTCTATACTTCTGTAGACTAAAAATGCTGGGAAGCCACCACCCACACCATAGGTGCTTCAGGGACTTATTTTGGTCTCATGTTGCTGTGAGTGTCATTCAAGGAGTTGGGACTATAGCTCCACTCCTGGAGAGCATGTATTGATGCCATTTTATCAGAAAGGAATCCAGTTTGAGATCTGAGAATGCTCTATACTGGTAAGTGGGAACAACTGAGTGACACGTCAAAACTAAAGACTAAAACGCTCCTGTCGCAGACCCCATGGATGGATCGAGGAAGCAGAAGCACCAAATTTGGAGCAGTGAACTGTTGTCCATATTTTCTTTCCCAAGTAATTTGCCAATTCTTGTTACAGTTTATAGCATTCCTCAAGATTTCTGCAACTTCAATTTCCATAGAGAACAAACTAAATAGATATAACAAAAAAGACAAAATATTAGTTTTTTAGGCCCAATGTCTGTTTTATCACATGTATAGGTTTTGAGAAGTACCTGTATCATGCAGACTTCTGTACTGGTCTGTTCATTTCAAGAGCTAACTTTTTCAAGGTTGCAGGTTGATTTTCAAGTAGTGAAACCAAAATAACAAGAATTCTAGAGATGAGGAATTTTACATTACCGGGTGTTGTTACAGAGCTTGTGTATGTATTCACTGTGTCTTACAGCATATCAAAATAGTGCATGAAGTACACTTTTTTAGCCTGAAATTACATTTGTTATCAGCTGCCTTTGTTCTGCAGATACTGTTATCTTTTGAGTCTACTGATAATTGCTTCTGACTTGAATAGACAGCATCACTTCTGATCAAATCTAGTTCTGACATGTTCTGATTTGGAAAGAAATTTAAATAAATCTTTCCAATAAAATGGAAATTGCATTCACTCAGCTTTAGGTTGAGAAGAAATTAGAGGATTACATGTTGTAGAAATGCTCTATCATAAGGAGAGGAATTAATAAATAGAATGGATATAGAGGAAGAAAGGTTTTATCATGAGCTTCAAGTACATTTGTAATGTCATTTAAGTTCAAAGAAAGAGAAAGTACACCTGTGTGGCAGCAAATAAATCTGATTTCTTTTTACGTAAACACATACTCCTGTAGTTCTCCTGTTCATCTTTACCTGCTTTGAGGGATTTGCATAAAAATTTAAAGTACGCAAAACATTTACCAGTGGTCAGTGATATTAATTCTAGTCACAGAAACCAAATCACAAAACTGATTTGAGACAGACAGTGCAGCCAGTGTAATTAGGGTTTGATTCTGTTGTTAAAATCAAGCACTTCAGTCTTAACTGATGTATATAGTTGCAGATGAAAAGAAATAGTAATAATTATAATGATAATTACATGAACTTCAGTGACATCAACGTAGGATTTTTCTAGATTAGGCAGGACTTAAGATCGAAGCCTAAGGAGCACTCAAGCCCTCAGACAAATGTTATACTGCCCTTCTGTAAGTTGTAACACAGTAGTTTCAATGTTGTAATTATCTGTACTGCAAGATTCTGATTTTGGTATGCTCATACATGCTGCATTGAACATCTCTGTAACAGAAAACATCCTTAAAACAGGAAAAATAGAATGCTAAATGCATTACATATTAAATGCTTTTTATTTTGTTTTATCATCCACATGAGTAGGGGAATAAGTCAGATGTTTTAGAGATAGTCCACTCACAGCAGTAAGGAAATCCTCCTATTTTCTATTTTGGTTTCAGTTACTGGTTCCAGTAACTTAAGGTGACACATAAGGGAAGAGACAAGAGAAGAGGGAGACAAATCTTTGTGTCTATTTCACTGAAAAGTACACAAAACTTCTACCCAAACATGGAGAAGCTTTGCTATTTATTAATAATAGCTTGACCAGGTCTCTTTTTTAATTATCATTAAACTGCTGATGTACATTTAGTTTGTTTTCTGCTAACACCCAAACAAATTTCCACTGTAGTGCTGCCTGGCAAGTTCTCCCCCACAAGAAGCTGGGAGGGAAAACAGCCAAGACAACTGACCCCAACTGGCCAAAGAGCTATTCTATACCATATGATGTCATGCTGAGTATATAACTTGAGGGAAACTGGCCAGGGGTTTAGACCATGGCTTGGGAACTAGCTGGGCTTCAGTGGTGTGCGGGTGGTGAGCAATGCACTGTCCATCACTTGTGTCAAGAAGCCAATAAGCAAGTCCATTTTCTGGCTATATCTTCATTGCTTAATAATACCTGTCCCTTTTTAACAAAGCACTAATGGAAATCCAGGAGCCACAGATTCTCTCTCAGCACAGAGGACAAAGCTCCTGTGCCTTCACAGTGGATCCCCAACAGATTCAGTGCAGCAGAACAGCATGGAGCTCCCTGCCAGGAGGCACACAAATACCTGCACCACACTGTATGAACAGGATGTTTACCTGAGATACCTTGTTGGTTTGTACCCTCCCCAGACAGCTGTCAGTTAATGTGATTTTACACATTTGTAAGCTAACTGAGCAACCAAAAAAAGCTGCATTGGGAACAGCACACATACTGTAACACTCCCAGCCTGTACTTGGATTGGCAGAAAGATGTTACCACTCTTTAGAGTAGAGCTTCCCTGAAGAATGTTTTATTGTGAATTTTCCTTGTAATTCCTTTTCTAAAACAGACCACCTAAAAGGTAATATATAACTATTCCAGCCTAACAAAATTCACACCAACAGAAATAGAAAATTATTTTGCAGACTGACTGTTCTAACTCACCTGTGGGGATAGGCTGGAATCTATGAGGTAGTTTCTTTAACCTTACTAATCTTTGTTGCCCAATTCAGGCTGTTCATCACATGCTGCTGGCTACCAAAGTTTAACAAGCTTCTCTGCATCGACAGAATTATGTCTTGTTCTCTCTGCAGAATCAGATATAATGAAGTTGCTCATTAAAAATAATGAGCTGCTTTAGTAATGAGCCCTGATCTACAGCTTCAGTCTGTAGAATATCTTATTTTCAATTGAAACCTAATTAGATTCAATTGAGGTGCCTGAGCTGGGACATTAAAGGTAACCGCAAAAATCATACTTAATTATGAAAACTGAATACACTGAGACTTTCAAAGACTCCCATGTAATACCTATAGTGTTGAAATATTGGTAAATATTAGTTAAAAGAAATTAATAATGCCAAAGTTATTGAGTAATAGTTCTTAATTGGTTCTAGCACTAGTGTTACAAAACTCAAGCCATTACATTTACACCCAATTGCCTGAGGATAGTTGTTTACATGTTTAAAGTTAATGGCTTAAAATTCAGCAGTGTTAAGCTCAAATGATTTCCACTGACACCGGTAGGAAATGAAGTAGTCTAACATTGATAAGATCCGGGACATTAATTTATGCACAGACTAAAAATGACTCTTGGTGCCAAGTACACAAAATTAAAAATAGCCCATCCATAGGATGAAAGCAAAGATCCACATATAGGTATCAATGAAAGGAGACAGTATCCAAAGCTGATATAAAGCAAGCCTGTACCAGTGTCTTTACATGAGGTCAATGATGTAGCACAGCCCACAAGTGACAGTAATGCACACCTGAGGGCCTCTAAACTGCTGCTTATCACCATCAGTATCATGAAGTCAAAAGGAATTCTAAGTGACAATTAATAATATTTAAGAGCAGCTAGCTCTTAAAAGAAATAGCCCAGCCCATCAATTTACAGCTCCTGCTGACTTCCAAACACATCTCCACTGACATCCCTTCTGGCAGGATCTCTAACCATGAATCTTTTCCTTTCCTTTAGTAGCTTCTCCAACCACACAAGCACACCTACCATTGCTTGTATCACACCAATGCTGCAAAGAGTTGGAGGGTTGTTTGGGGTGGTTTTGGAAGGGTGTGTGTGGGGTGTGAGCATGTGCTCCCATTGCTTCTTCAAACACTGTGTCTGTGCAAAACATCAGGTTTGAACGTGGCCTTAAAATGCCTGAATATGGCCTACGAACCTAAATGTTTCTTTAACGCACAGGATAATGACTTAGCACTCCCAGAGACAAAAGCCTATCAAATAAAAACTGACTGCAATAGTTTACCTCTAACATCCAAGTGTTTCTGCTGGGATAACCAAAGCTGCAAAATTAATGCCAAGCATATTGGTAGATTTCTATTGATTCCAGTGAAGACACCTAGCCACTTGGGAAGAAACAGACTGATGCTATTTTCACAAAGCAGAAGAATACTGGGAATAGACACAGTTGTGGCAAGACCAGGAAATGGCAACATAACTGGTGCTAAACCATGCTGCACACAGTGCACTCTGCATCAGAAGGTGCTAATGCAACAGGGCCTCTTAGTATGTTCAGAAGGATCCAGACTTAGATGACTTATTGAAATATACCCTACAATGTCCACCTGAACTGTGGGACCATTCAAATCTCAAGGTACATGTCCTGAGCACTTCCAGACTCCCAGGGTAGGGGGAAAAAGGCCATGAGGTAGCCATGACACGTTCCTTGATGTAAGTGGTGTAGAAATTAAAGATAGCCCCAGTCACTGTATTCTGCAGCCCCCTGATTTTAAGATGAGCCTGACCCACTGCACAAAATGTGATGCAACTCTTCATAACCATTAAGTAGTTTTACAATGATCATTCCTCAGTGCTGAATAAGAAGAGATCTTATAGTGTGGGCCAATAAAATAATCTCCTAAATATTCATATAAGCCATTCAAAAAAAAAAAAAATGTTCTGTCCTTAAGTATATTGGTCTTCCCTATACCCCACAGTGCCTGTATAACCCAGCTAAGGACATTTAGCAAAAAAAAAACCACAGTAGAAAGGCAGAAAAGCTACAACAGCTGCTTAAGATCATTTCAATAATTTATTCTTTTTTTTTCCGGGTTTGCAGACTTTCTTGCAAATGTTTTAAACCTTGCAATCCTCTTTACATATAAGCATGAAAAATGATCAGGTGTTTTAGCTAATGTACTTTCAGTTTTGCAGCAATGGAAGCAGAGATGAACGTAAGAGTGTTAACTCGCATTACATACACTGCGTAAAGTTCAACACATACAGTATATGACACAGTGGGGAAAAAAGGTAAGCACCCCTTCACACTTTTGCACATTTTTTTAAAAAGGTGTTTTTACCCTTTCTGCAGTGGACTTTAATTATGACCTACAAAATGTACAGTAATAGAAAATGCAATTTTATCCCTTCTTAATCTTCATTTTTCAATCTTCTGCTTTTTAATCATTTGCTTCATTGACCACTTGGTTAATTTCACTGAATTATTATTATATTGAGCCACAGAATATTATACTTTTATCGGTGAGCTTCAAAAGGTAGCTCATTACAGAACTTTAATAACTTTAAAATAGACTTTTGCTTTAGCCAAAAAACCTTATAAAAATGTTCTACAACATTTACCATGGATTGGGTAGCAGGCTTTGCTTTTTTGTAGTAATTGAAATACTAATTTTCAGAAAAAAATCTGTGTATTGTTACTATCACATACATATTCATTACAACACAGAATGAAAAAAGCCTCAGATTGCAACTCTTATGTATCCAAAACTTTTAAATGTGCTCTAAGATTTTAATGTTTTCACATGTCGCCTGTACTTTTACATCAGACTGTGCCTGGCTTACCTACAGCTCTGAGTACGTCCAATTATATTTATATACACACACACACTCACTCATCTCCCAGAAAAAGTGATTGCAGAGAATTCTTAAGATGCTTACTGGCACCAGGGAGAAGGGATGTCAGAGACTGCAAGGACCTTGAGCTGTAGAGCTGCATGGAGAACACAGATAAAGCAGAGACATTTCCTGAGGTTTTACGGCACAAAGAGCAGAGATTAAAGGAACCTACAAGCATTGCAATAAGGAAAGGAACTTTGGGCAGCTGAAAGAAAGAGCAAGATCTGGGAGGAAAAAAGATCAAGTCAAAGACCTTGGAAGAAGATAAAGATTGACAGTATGTTAGGAAGAGAAAGACAACTCTGTCTTCCTTTGCAAGGAAGTAAACAGAGCTTCAGGCTACAGAAACGGTTTATGCTACAGGTAGTAGAGAAAAATGGCTATCTGGAAGGAAAAGAGAACAAGGGGAAAATAACCAGAAGGTAAAAGAAAGTCAAAGAACCTTTTCTCTGCAATAATGGAGCACTCTCCCTGGATTTTCCAACCACAGAGCAAGAGAGAAAAGTGATACTCGGGTGGGGAAAGTACATGGGGTGAAAACAGAAGATCCCACAACACTTTAGATATGTAAAGCGTGCAAAATTCTTTCCTTCTCCCACCCTTAGCAATACAGGTATTCGGCAAGAGAACGAAAGTTAAGTATTTCAGTCAGCATGTTCATTTTGAGTAGACAGCTGTGGAAGTGGCATGCATTGACGTTACACGATCATAAACTCACGAATTATATTTGTAGTTTAACAAAGATAAACTTGCACACCCACCTTCCTCTTCACCACTCTCACAAATCAGTTCCATGGCTCCAATTACCATTTCTGTTTCTACTGCATCCACCCTAACCTACTGTACCACCAAGGAAATAACCTGCCAAGAAACACACTAAGACAATCTTAATAGTTAAACTCCTCCCTTTCAATAAATCATTTGCTGCCTCTAAATTCTTTCATTTTCAAGGGGTTAAATACCTCTCTACAAGTGACCTAGCACAACGTGCTCATCTCCAGATTTACAATAAGTTGAGTTTTACTAGTTATCCCCAATTCATAGACTAATTCATGTGTTATCCATTGAGGAGATCAGTTTTACAGTGTTAATTTTTTTTTATACAGACACATGATTTTGCTGTTACAAGTATGTGAAACTAATGGTAACCAAATACAGAGGCTCCAGAAATACTGCAAATTGAAATGCCTGCATGTATATGTTAAGGTTTGTCATAATATACATCACAATATCTGGCTGTAATGGACAACTATTAAGAAATATTGCACCACATGAGATTGCAAATCACAGTTACAGTTCATATTAAAATTAAATATTCTAAACATTGTTAAGGAATACATAATATATTTCTCAAAAGTGTTTTATTGTTAAGGAGGACTAGTCAGGCTTCAGTTTCACATTTAGTGTTTCCTAGTCCAGAGACGTGAAAGAGCTATAATTGTGTTTTATTTTAGTGCTGCATTTCCTTTTCACAGACAAACTCACTGGGTACTAGAAAACAAAGTACTAAAACTTTAGGTCATCTTCAAAAAGAAAAGAATAAAGGAGGAATTTATAAGACATAATGGAGCAGGGTGCAAAGATCCCAACAGGAGTTCAAACTTATTACAGCACAAGCATGCAGCTCAGTGCAGTACCGTGTTATCAGTTGATGACCTAAAGGCTATATAACTATATTTTTCTCAGTATTATGCTTAAGGTAATTAGCCTATCTCCCAGAATGATTTAGCAGCTCAGTCACACCTTCAGTCCGACTGATTTCAGCTCCAAAGCTGGGTTAGTAACTAGTTTGCATTGCACGTCAAAGTGCAGCATGGACAAGCCCAGCAGTTGGCAGTTTTTGGAAACAGCCCTGCACTGTTTCCGCTTCCAGTGTCTTCAGTGAGAGCAGACTCAAGCCAATGCAGAACAGTGCCATGTTCCTGATCCCAAAACTTCAGGCCACAGACAGAAGTTTCAGTTGAGAGTTGCCCAACATGAGCATTTCATGGGAATCAGGATTTGTTTCCAGACTGATTAAAACAAATTTTGCTTTCATCTGTTATGTAGCGTAACTACAAATTTAAATGCAATTTCCTTTTAAAAACATTTATAAATCTCTAAACAGTCTTTGAAGAACTCCTACATTTCTATAAACATGCAGTCTTTATCACACACATGACAAGTCGTGCTAACCCACCGTTTTTTTTAGTAACTAGGAAACTCAATGCCAATGCATTCCTCAAAATTGTAGCATTTAGGCAGATTTCAGCTTAAATGTTAAGGAGACGAAGTGACTCCTTTTCTGTGAAACCACAGCAAATCTCCACATTCATACAAGACTATTCTAACTGAAAGTTAATAAACAGCTGTCAGAAGAAGGGTCAAACAGGATTATCACTGAAGTAAATTGATTTGTCTGTGTCTGTTCTACTGAGATTCTTTTATGGCAAATAGGTGTCTCTATTAAAAAGCACTCACTAGCACTGGGATCATCTTATCTATCCAGTTAGAGCTATTAGCAACAAAGTAGTTTTTAAAAGATGCCACTAGCAAAAAAGCACAGGAGATAAGAGCACTCAAACACCTGAAGGTTCAAATATATGTCAGGAGTCCTGCCATAAGATACAACCATCCTCTAAAGCAATAGCATCAATGCAATTGTGAGAAATCATACAGAACTGAGAGAAAAAATATTTGGATCTTTTGAATGGGTTGGCAATTCACTGACTTCTTTTAAAAGACTTGACTCATTTGTGTGCAAGTTTTGGGTTTTTTTTGTGAGAGCCCAGATCTCTGCAAATCATTATACGACTTTATGTTGTTGATCAATTGCTTGGCAAATATAAAAGCATTTTCAGCAGGATCACATTCTTAGTGATATTCTCTGTTCTTCCCAGCCCCTTTTCACTAAATACAGCGAGAGGGCAGCTTTGCACTGAACAGCAGAGACGGAATGTGGAAACCCACAGGATACTTCAGTGGCCCCTAACTCCATGTTGTACGTTGAGATCATACCCTAACCCACAGGCATTCCCATAGCAATGTTCACAGTTCAGTATATACAAATATTTTTTAAAAAACAGAAGCTACTTAGTCCAACCCCTGCTGTCATACCTCTGATTCATGGCTGTCCATAGCAGCAGGCTTTACAGCCTTCCCACGTAACTTATTAATGCTTCACTATCCTCACTGTTGACGGAAAGTTTGAGAGCCTCAAATCTAAGTCTGCCACAATTAAATTTAATCCCATTAGCCTCTGCCTCATCCACAGCATATGTATCTTATTTCTTTCTACGTTGTATGTCTTCAGGACTGGAAATGTGTATTGCTTTATTCCCTCCCACACACACTTTATAAACTGTAGGTTTTTTCATGGTTTTGAGACTCCCAGTTGTCGGCTTCATCTGAATTTTCCAATTCCCTGTATCTTTCAGAAAACATGATATTCAGAACCAAATGCAGCCTCTTACTACTGCTGAACATCACAAGAATCCTTCATGAGTCTCACTCAGTACATGCCAACTTAGAAGCTACTTTATAGAGCATCCACAAGAACTTAGGTATTGAATAATAGAAGTCTGTCCTCCAAAGCAGAGGCTTAAATCTACTCTCAACCAATGACAACAGCAAAAGGTTATCAAATACAGATATTGTGGCTTGTTGCAGACTCACACAGGTTCATGTTAAAGGCTTATCCCATACTGCTATCAATTTGCATCTCCTGTCATTTTCAAGAAACTAGTAATTGTCAATCCCCACTAAAAAAAAGATTCAGCATTTGAAAATATGGCACATTTGGAGCAGCATGTAAACCTGTTAATCTGGCAAAGCACTAAAAAAAAAATCTTCAAGTTAACTTCTCTTACTCTTGAAATTAGATATGTATACAAAGAGTTTGTTGGAATGACAGCAGAAAGTACCAAGACAGAATCCATTTCTACATTTGTTAATGTCATTCTGCGCCTCAGTCAGAAGTCTCCATCCTGGGAAATAAAAATTAAGATAGTAATTTTAAAAAGTGTAATGAGAGAGTATTTCTGTGGTACAAATAGGTTATTAGAGGCTTAGAAACAATAACAGCTAAATCACCGTACTAGCAGTGGCAGGAGTCAGACACGGTGTGCCCGTTTACAACCACTGCTAAGTATGTCACACTAATTTGTCAAGTTACTAGAGCTGTTATAGACTACTTATTGTCTCTCCAATTTTAGAAGAATGTGATTCTTCGTACTCAATTATAATATTAACATAAAAAAATTCATGTATAAATAGCATGTCTAACCATGCATCAAAATCAATAATTCCATTAATAAAATTAGACTTAATTTTCATTCATGTAATACCCTTAGTGCAGCATCTATTTAGGTCATCTATTTTATGTTGACAAGAGATCCGGAAGTACTCTATTAGATTTTTCTTTCCCTCCAATTAAATTAGCATCATATGAATGTAATTGATATACTAATTGAGCAATGCTATTAAAGGCATTTTAAACCAATAAAAAAAAAACCCTGCATAGTCTAGCTTTTTGTGCAAACGCATTAAGGGAGAATTTCATAACAGAGTCTGTGCAGTGTAATGGTACCAGTATGTCGCTACTATTCATGAAAGGTGAGAGCATAAAAACCAAAAAGGCACTTTATACAGCGATACAATGGTCAAGAATAACACCACCACAACTTGTGTGGTTCAACATGAGATGCATTTTTGCTTGATCCACCTGTTGACTGTCCCTGCTGCTCCCTTCTGGCAACCACAGGCCATAGCACCAGGCTTTCCACACTCAGATCATGTGTAACCCATTTAAATCTGATTCTCTTTTTAAGTAAGAATGGGAAGTTGATAAAAATGTTCTTTGGTGTCTAGTTCTGAAAGTGTAGGTTTTCAGTATTCTACTTCCAATTTTTTTTAACCCATTCAATGGTGGGGTTTTTTTCTAATTGAGGAAATTCAATTAGATTCTGATTGCTGGCAGTTTATTAAGCCTTTTCACTGCTGAATTAAACAATATTCCTTTGAGACACTGATATAAAAGTAGACCTACACTTCAACAGTTGTTCTTCCAGGTCAGAGCATAAGTTAAATAACACCAGGACAAAGGGTTTATGTGTAAATAAACCCAAAAGATCATCCAGTCAGCACTGAGACAGGTAACACTGAAGCCCAAAAGGTGTTTTCCAACAAATTCTACTATAATTAAAGACAGTATCTGGTCATTCTCAGCACAAAATAATATAACACAGGCACAATTATGCAGCAAATAGTTTTAGAGAGATTTCTTCTGAAAGAAAATATATCCCATCTGTACAACAGGGCTACAGCCACTCCCAAGACTACCTGGGTCAAGCAGCATGTTGGGGATGGGGAGGATAGACATGAGCCATTCCACCCAGCACAAGGAAGCAGGAAGGCAGCACTGTCAGCACAGGGCCCATTTGGGAACCAGATGGTGCAGAGCATCAACGAGCTGTAAGTCATTTCCTGACAGCACCACAGGAAAAAGGCTGGTCTTGAAGGGCACTTTGCTGATGGCCTTTTACTGCTATGAGACAACAAAGCCCAGACTTCTCCCGCTTGTGATCAGGCTCATCTCTAAAGCAACTGAATTAAGTAGCAAATTGCTTATGGTTTCTTCCCCCTGACAGCGCAATGTGCTTTATAGAGAACAACTCAGCAGTGGATCTCTAGGTATCAAACACACAGGAAAGCTGAGCATCCCAACATGGATGAAGCTTTGGGCAAGCTGGTCTAGTATAGGGTGTGCCTGCCCATGGCAGAGAGGTTGGAACTAGATGATCTTTGAGATCTTTTCCAACCCAAACCATTCTATGATTCTCCAACATAGTCACCCCAGATCACTTCTTGAATTTTGGAGCGATTAATCCAGGCTGTGCTGTGCTCACAGATACGGGCTGGTTGGGTTAAACACTATTTGTCAAGTATTTGAATTTCTTCCCAGTCTTGCACTACACTCAATTTGTAAGATCCTCTCAGATGCTTTGTATATCTGTGGCGACTTAGCCAGTTTGTGAACTCAAAGTATGTTATCTACTTTTTGCCTATACAACAGTCCCTTATCTCTTCCAAAAATTCAATCATTTGGTGGAGTCCTGTCCTTTCAAGCATGAGTACTTGCAAGTTGTGATATTCAGCAAAAGTTTCTAGACCTAAAAATACTTTTTTTGAAAAAAACAAATACCCTAAGCAGGGATCTCCCAAACAGTTTTTCATTTTTCCCAAACTACTTTAAGACATTAATAGAACATGCCTTAAGTCTTGAATCCCATCTGATTGAACTTGCACTCAGATCTTAGCTGCTAGCACAGAAATTTAGGGATGGGGCTGAAGAATTGAGAGTATGACAATGCCCCAGGCAGGACCCTGCCTCATGCAGCCACATTCCATGTCACAGCATGGAAAAACCCATGTGCTCCCTCTGTACCCATGTTTCCAACCACTATTGTTCAAGAAAGGAATTTCCCTGCTGTGATCCTTAGTCCTAAGCATATTTTACCAAGGCTGTAATGCTTATTTGTTATTAGTGCTTCACAATGAAAGAACTCTTCATCCAAAACTTTAACAAAAATATGCAAAATATATTTCTTGCTTGACCTGTTGGCAAGAAAAACAAAGCTGAAGCAGTCTGTCTTTCTTTTGCCACTAGAATACGTAGTAATAAAGTGATATTGTTCTGATCTTGCCCCCAGGGCTTCAAATTGCCTGTTTCACAAGGGAAAATGCAAAAGATAATGTATTTTTTTTGAGATGTGATGAATTACATATTTCCAAAGGATAAATTTTACTAGTCTGACAAAACCAAAAACATCTTCTGAATAAGGCTGAGAGCTGGGGCTGTTTAGCCTGGAGAAAAGACAAAGGGCATCTCCTCAACGCTTATAAATACTTGAAGAGTGGGTGTCTAGAGGAAGGGGACAGACTTTTCTCAGTGGTGCCCAGTGACAGGACATGGGGCAATGGGCACAAGCTGGAACACAGGAAGTTCCACCTCCATATGAGAAAAAACTACTTTACTGTGAGGGTGATGGAGCACTGGGACAGGCTGCCCAGAGAGGTTGTGGGGTCTCCTTCTCTGGAGATATTCAAGACCCATCTGGACACAATCCTGTGCAATGTGCTCTAGGTAATCCTGCTCTAGCAGGGGGGTTGGACTAGATCATCTCCAGAGATCCCTTCCAACCCCTATGCATCTGTGAATCTGAATAATCATTTATTATGTTAACTACTTATTAGAAGTTTATATATGGACAGACATCTTATTCTGAGATTTCTCATGTAACATTTTCTTCACTCATACTGTATTTTTTCCTGTAAAAATTTACTGAAAACTAGTAACATTACAAACAGATCCTGGCCACGTTAGCTAGAGCTAACATCTGCAACTCTGACCTTCTGATAGGAAATAAAGACATTTCTCTGGCAAGTAACATCATGAACTTAATTTTGTAGGCTCTCAACACCTTTACTTACATTATAGTAAAAATACAGGTTCAGAGAGCATTTTAACCTGAAGAGAATTAATGAACTTAAGTAAAAAATTTGCTAATATTAGTAACAGTGCCATGATTATCTAGATAATAAGTTATTTACAAGCTACTTGTATGTAATTGTTATTTTAATGAATCACAGCAGTGTAAAATAAATTCTAAAGAAATTAAACTAAAAGTGTATATATGACCTATTCAAGCAACCTTACTGTTGCATGCATACTGTGTGATTAAGAAAAAGCAATTAGAAAACCACACCTGAGAAGCACTATCAAAAAAGTCTATTTTGAGGGCAATTAAAGAAAAACACTAGGAAGCCACATCTGGAAAGCATTATCAGGAAACTACCTTAATTAAGAAAAAAGGCAGGAGTTTCCTAATAGGAGACCAATCAGCCATTGTAAAGGGGTCAAACTATCTGTGTGCAAAATAGTACAAATCTCTTCATAGTGCTCATAACAGCTTAGGCAGAGATGTCTTCAGGCTGTCAAAAAAATTGCATGGTGATCAGTGCTTGAGAATCAGAAGTAGAGACCTGATCGCTCTGGTATCCTGCAATACTAAAGAAGTTAGCATCATCAGTTAACTGAAACATACTACAAAGCCTGTTATGGTCCACTACCACCTCCTCATTGCTAGGTGGTAATTTGGATACAACAGTATTTGTGTAGGGTAGAAGAGTGGGCATAAGGGAAGAAGTATGGCAATAAATACAGCCTTTGAGACAGCTAATTCCACCAACAGATAAGATTCTTAATGAAGAAAAAGGCTGTGCAAACTAAGGTTTACAGGTGATTCCAGAACCTGTGAATATTATGAATATGTAGTTAATGGCACTTTCCAGAAGTGAAGGGATAATTCTCTTTTACAAGAACTTCTACGAAAACTCCACAAGTGCTGAATTTTCCATATCTTTGAAATAACTTAGAGTATAAATATGTAAAAATTCTCACTGGCTCCTAATGACTAGAATATAAGTATATAATCAAGAAATTCCCATGCTGCTAAAAACAAGTAGTAACTGCCTTAAATTTAGGCACATATTAGTCTAATGCTTACATCAGTCACTGAAGAACTTCCAAAATGGGCCTTTCAAAGTAGCATATTAAATCTAAATCTTTAAGACCTCAAATTAATGCTTTTCACTTCACTATTCATATAATTTAGTCACATCTATGGTCTCCTAGAACAGAAAGGGACAAAATTTTACTTCAGTGTCACTCAGTAGAGAGGACTGGATCCAGATCACCAGACAGCATTTTAACCTTCAGACCATACTGCATTTCCTCTCTATTACAGTTACTAGAAGTAACTGATGAGAAAAGAAAATTTTTCCTCTCTGCTGACTGAATTAATTCTGAGTGTGTAGCATCTTTATTGCACAGCATCCTTGTTGTGCTTGCTGTTATAAAATCCTGTGGTCCAAGTGACACATAGTTTTAGATCTCAGCAAGTAACAAGACTTCTGTGTTAAACCCATCCTATCACTTCAAAGACCCTTCTTCATGATCCACCCACAAGGGTAACCCACAATATTGAAGATATGGATTCTTGAAATTCTCCAGTATTTCATTTCTAGCTTATGTGCTGAATAAGTAGCAGTTAACATTTTAAATAAAGTGCATAAATTTAGCTAGGAAATTCCTATAAATGTCAGTGAGAGAAATCGCTGCATAAGCGCTAAATGTACTTCCTAGAGAGTACAAGATCAGACTTCAGTTCTGGTCTTATACTGGTAGCCATGGCTGAGTGCCTAACCAAGCTCAGCCAACACGTATGATATTGGCTATACTTTCTCAGAGTCCCAGTCAGCCTCCTGCAGTACTCCAACCTGGAATCTACCTTCAAATGCTAACACTCACCTTCTCATCCACCTGACTAATGTACATCTTCCACATAGCCAGCTGAACCATGGCTTGCAAACAAGGATGACAAGAAAGCTTGAGAAGGGAGAAAGTATCTTTTACCTGGAGACCCTGTTGAGTACTTTCCAAACAAGAGGCAGATGGTCTTTTTCCCCCCCAGGAGTTTAAGCTCTGTATGAAGCAAAGCATGACTGGCCAAGAGTGTGGTGCAGAACAAATGCAGGAGGAGGACCTGTATCTGCAGTCAAACATTCCACTCCAGTTCCTACTTCATTTCCATTGTTAGTACAGAGCCATCTTAACACAAGCTCTTCACAACACTATTCCCTAACACTACGTAAAGGAAGACAACAGCTTCCACCATGCTGTTTTCTAACCTAAAAGTTACTCAATATATAGTAGCAGATGTACATCAAGGAAAGAGTGATTTTGCACAAAAAGATATAATTTGGATCCTTTTCCCCATTTCGTGGGGCAATGGATTCACATGAATGAGATTAAAAGCTAAGTGCATCCCATATGTCTGCAGCTTTATGCTCCAAGTCATAAATAAGACAAAAAAATTGTTAGAACAGCTATGAAGTTATTACTTATCAACATAATTTCAGGAAAAAACAAGTGCTATATGTTTTAGAAGATACTATTTCAAAACAATCTTTATGCTGCAAGAGATTAATACTTGTACTGTCCACTGTATTTATTTGCTCTCAGAAGTACTATTTTAACATTTGAAAGTATTTTAAACACATTTAAACTCATTACACATTTAAATGTGTCTTTGTATATTTTTTAATCAACTTTGTGCCTACAATCCACAGTCAAGAAAGTAGCTTTGGTTAGAGTTGCGTTGCAAAAGGATTAGTTTGCTTCCAGTTAAATATTAGAGCTATAACCCTTGTATCAGTGATGCAAATGAAAGCTGAGACCCACATCTTTTATTTTAATTCAAGAAATACCTACTACAATGTAATCCAAACTGACCTTACTTCATGAGTTACTGATACAAGTTCTCTATCTCTGTGAAAGACATTACAAAACTAGAAATAATGAAAGACATCTTATGAGAAGATATGGCATAATTTTTTTTTTATTCCTTTGAGGTCACGTAGGTAGCTTTAATTCTCCAAGAAATTGTCTTATCTTTCTAATCTATTTTCTATTTTTGTGAAGGTAGAGCTGCTTATATAGTCTAGAGCAAAAGTACTCACGTAATCCTCTATGGAAAAAATCAACATTATTTATAACTATTTCTATTTTACTGTAAAGAAAGCACTCAGTAAGTTGCTAAGTTTCAAGCCCAATATTTAATACAGGATAACTTTAACAACTGGAATTTCTCTCCCATCCTGCCATGGTGCCACACTATGCTGCCAGCATAGAGTGCAACAGGTAACGTCTCGAAGGAGCAGAAGGGACATTGTCTGTAGTCTGGAGTTGTTCACAACAGAATAGTTCTGCTCATTACTCAAGAACAGTAGAGAACAATGACCAGACACTATGTGAAGCCATCCACTCGCCATCCAAATGTACCTGCCTTATCACTCACATTAACAACAACTGAAGATAAACTGAGGTACAAAGGCAATGAGGATTCAGCCTTCAGAGAAGTGGACTACATTTCCCAATAAAGTCTTCCCCATTTCTATTTCCTATTATTGTATGACATCGAAAAGCTGCTTGTACATGATACCATGGGTACACATCAGCCACCAGAAAATCAGCCTCCAAGAATATGTTGCCTGCCCATCTCATGCAGATAACTCACATGTATATAAGCAAAAAAAAAACCATTATGTTCTGCTATTGCAAGGAGTACAATGGTAAAACACAAACAGGTTGTTAGAACAGCATAGCCAGGACCACCAGTTTCTGTAGATACTAGCACATAAAAGGGTGATGTAATTTGCCCAGACTTAGTGGTGTTTGAATTCCCAGGTACTCATTTTCAGCTAACTCAGAGGACTCTTGACTTGAATCTGGGCAGTCTTAACCTCACTCCTCCAGATATGCAGCAACAGGCCACAACCATCTTCCATCACATCCCTGGGAGAAGCACAGCTACTCCACTTCAAGTGCGTTACTTCTAAGGAGCTATTTTCTTACGGTGTTGACTGTGATAGTCATAGATGCAGAGTATTGATTAAAAATATGTTCTTCCAACACATCAAATATGGCATATGGACATAGAAAAATGAAGAACGTGGTAATCTACTAGTGTCTTCTTGAAAGCCACATCATACATGCACGCATGCATTCACAAGTAGAGTGCAGTATAGACAGCTGTCCTAATCTTCAATAATAATAAACTAATTTAATAAACTATTTTTACTAGCATTTGGAAACATTATCTTAAGTACAGAGTAGATTTTGTTTCAATATTTTATTAATATCTTATATTGTAATTGAAGGGAAGCTTCAGTCCATTTTTGTCTAAACTACTGTCCTGGTTTCAGCTAAGAAAGAGTTAATTTTCTTCAAGAAAGTCAGTATGGGGCTGTGTTTTGGATTTGTGCTGGAAGCAGCGGTGATAGTGGAGATGTTTTTGCTGTTGTTGGGCGATGTTTACATAGAGCCAAGGCCTTTGCTGCTTCTCGCACTGTCCCACTGGCGGGATGGCGNCCTCAAATTTAGCCAAGACTGTCTTTCATGTTTCGTTTCTTATAATGCACTCCAAAAGCACAGCACCACCTGAATTTATAAAAATGGATTAGAAAGGGGTGAGAAAACCATCTTTGTATCACAGGTCTTTTATTTCCCCCTACAGTTGCTAACATCGCTGCATTTACAAACAAATTATCTGTTTCTCCAAAACACTAGTATCTTCCATATATCTGCATAAAACAATTTGCTGTGACCCATATCAGAACTCAGATTATTCAGCTGTATATCTTAGCTTAAAGAATTCAAGATTTGCTTTTGACACATGCCCTACCTTTATGACAACACATTTGAGCTTTTCGATGAAAAGTTAAACTAAGAGTATTAATGCTTTGAGCATCTGTAAATTAACAATTGATTACATCTTTCCTTTTCCCCTTGGAAGAAAAGGTAGCATTCAAATTAGCTGAACAAACTGTGCTGTGCGTCTCTCCCCTTATGAGTCTTATTTCCTCCATTCTCTACAACACACCTAATGCTTTCCAGCCTAACAGCTATTATTCCTGCCTTTGATAGAGGCTCAGCAGACAGCCATGCCCTTTCCCAGACAGGGCAGAACCAGCCCTCTGTTGCTACCTCTCCCCAACACAGCAACAATGGGGAGGGACAGAAAGGACTCACGACAAAGTGGGCCAGCATTCAGGTGGGAAATGAACCCATACTCAAGTATAACAAAGTAGTATATGTGTTGCTGTTTCTTAAGCTGTTCTTTGTATCTTTGCGAACACATTTCTACAACAGCAACTAAATGCACTGTCCCAGTAGAGTAATCACTTAGGGCTGAGCAACGAGGAAACACGAGCAATGAAATGCACAGAGAGACATGTTGTGTTTAACAGGTTTCATGTCACGTTCATACCCATCACTGCTCAAGGAGCACTGCCCACTCTGACCCTGGGCTACACCATACAGTAATACCTAAAAACCTACATTATCTCAGCTGCTCAGTCAGAGGCTGGAATGGAGCCCAATAGTCCACATTCACCTGCTCTCCCATCCTTAAGCTGAAGGAGGGGAGATTTAGATTAGATATTAGGAAGAAATTCTTCTCTATGATGGTGGTGAGGCACTAGAAGAGGTTGCCCACAGCAGCTGTGGATGCCCCATCCCTGGAAGCATTCAGGGCCAGGTTGGATGGGGCTTTGGGCAACCTGGTGTAGTGGCAAGTGTCCCTGCCCATGGATTCAAACAAAATATGATACTTCATCTTTTGTCCTCTCCAAGCACCTTGACAAAACATCTTGCAAGACAAGAAAAACCTTAAAGTTTGAGAGCGACTATTTCACTTTTTCTGACTTCTCCATCACATTGTTTAACTAATTTCTGCCCACCTAAGCTGCTCCAAGTAAGTGCAAGCTATTCCTTTCAGCTGGGAAATAAAACTGTTCAAACTGGCATTTCCCACAATTTTATTCATTCCTTTTGCATCCCCTTAGCTTCATTTCTCAGCTGAAATGTCACTTACAAGCTTAAAATAATGAGCTGATAATGAATTCCAAAAAATATGCAACCAGAACAATTACACTGCACTCTGAACTCCTGTTCCTCCTCAAATCCTGAAGCCTGGCCATAATGTTCAAGTGTCTCTGTGTGACTGATTACAAATCTTCTGACAAAAAGGCAGGTGTATTATGTTTCAGTATTCTTGCTTCTAAATAGCTTTCAAGTGTTTGGGCCACACACTGGTGTTGAATTTGAATGTGCTAAATTAGGCCATGCAACAGGAAAGAGAAATCTTTGACTCATTGAAGTCCTCAGTCTAGATGCATAAAATGCTACATCAGGAGAAAAAAAAAAGACACAGTAGGGCTGGGCATAGGGCACAGAAAATGCAGGCCCTTTGCACAAAAACATCTCAGCTCAGGCAGACAAGTGGCTGAAAAGGCTGAACTGACCATCGCAAAGTTGCACTTGCATTCCCTTTCCTCCTACTCCTGATTTCCGATCAGCTCCGGCCCCATATTCCCCCCACTCCCTTCTCCTGAACATTTCATAGCACGCATCTCGATTTCTCTGCCCGAGGCAGCCACACTTCACACCCAGCACTAAGTACCAGGATCTGGGCACTAAATGGCAGCATCAAACCAGTTTTCCCAGCAACAGCAGCCTGTCTACAAGCTCCCTAGGAAAGCTGGTGAATGCAACAATACGGGGAAGGCAACTAGAAGGCACAGCCTCCCTGAATGAAAAATGGACGAACACAGCGTGCAGCAGGTTACCATTTCACTAGTATACCCTAAAGCAGATAGTGCTTCAAATCAAACTGTAAAATAAGGATGCTCCAGAAAATAAGCCTTTAAAAGTAACTTAAGCTGGGGAAATAAAAACTCAGGTCATCAGATCAGTAGTCACTTGTCAAGACTGCTTTTACATGTTCTAGCTATGGTTCTTATCCTATTTATCATTAAAATATTCAGGTTAACTCCAGGTAGAGGAATGAAGACTGGTACTCCTGTATGTTTAGATCGGTATCTACCTTTTCGGTATCCTACTCAACATGTTTGAGGAATCCACTCAAAATAGATTTGTATGAGATTTACTCAAGTGATGCTCTTGGTCCTATAATCTGACCATAATAGGTGGCAGCTTTCAAGAGATTTGGAATGCATGGCAACACTTACAATATGTGAAGTGTCCAGGGGCTGTAGAGGCAGTAATACGTGCCTTTAATTTAGGAAGAAATGCAATGTTTTCTAGATTTTCTTTGAGCAATTTCTGCGTCAGAAATCAACATCTTTCCATCTGCTTGCTTGTTTCAGAGAATAATGATTAATTCGGGCTGGCTTGTTACTACTGGAATTTATGCAGAAATACGATGCTGCCTATCCCACCGCCTGGAGTTGCACAGGGTGTTTGTACACCCTAGTGGAGAAAGGCGGCCAGAGCACGCTTCCGGAGAAGCCCTGCAGAACAAGCAGCTGTCCTACTAATAAACAGCAATGAGAGTCTGATACAAACCACAGAATCAAGCAAAATAACCACTGGGGCAGACCGGCAATATCAGACCTTTAATTTCCAAATTATGGTGAACCGATTTATGGGAAATGAGGCCCAAAGTCTGTGGAGTTCAAAAAAGTGCTGGACTTGAGAGAACAGCAAAGTAGGAGACAGTGACATTAATTTACATCTGAAAACACATGTAATTACCGTCCTTTAAATCCCACATCTCCAAAAAGGCTGCAGAAAACGTACTTCTCAGTACTCAGGAAACATTTCTGATCATATTGCTAGTATAGCCGTTTTTCTTCATCTTGCAGTTTGTTGCTTTATTTCCTCAAAATTCACAGAACATGAAAATAACGTATATTTACGTGAGTAAAATAACCTACTAGTGTGCTCCCTGAAAACAAAAGTCCTATGTAACTGAGTTCCTGGAAAAATATAAATTAATACTAACAGGAACTTCAGATAATTACTCACTCAACTCAGTTTTCATTCAAACCAAGTTACAGAACATTTGTTGTTCATTACAATAGAAATACAAAGATAGTTCCAAGTGAAAAAATCTCTTTTCTATACTTTTCTATCAAGAGACACATCACAACAGCAAGTTCTGCAAGGGCAATTTTCATCAATTCTTACACTACTTTATAAAGATAAACAGAAAAAACCTCCGTAAATACTCTTATGTAATTGTTACCATTTTTTAAACAAACTCACTCTTGTCCTAATATGTATTTTATATTATTGTAAGTTTAAAGTGTGATATGCCTAATTTCATTTGCTCAAACTGAGGTTTAACCAAACCGTTGTATTCAAAGAATTGTTTCATGATAACTGTAAAACTTATTTATAATTCCATGTTGATATTCTATCCTTAAGCTTCATCTGCAGTACTATATCTCTATTACAGATACTGTAGTTTTTTCCTTAATTTTTCTCCTGTAATAGAATAGACATCACAAATTTCAGTTTACTGAACATCACACCATAAGGTAACAACACCTTTTCAACATTTCAGTGTGGAGTTTCCTGTTCCATCTATTCTTAAATGTAGAGGAGCAGCTTGAAAAATCAGGCTTAAGTTCTGCACATGGACAGGGTACCTGTGATGTCCATCAGCCATTTTGTCCTTACCCCAACATATTTTGGACTTAAGTCTCAACCAAATCTGGCAACAAATTTCCCATCTTCTGTAGGAAGGAGCAGAGGAAATGCTCCTGTCGAAAGTTTATACCTTAGTTTTACTCTTTACTGCAGATGAGGAAACCAACACCCAAACTGATTCCCAGGCTATAAAACCCCAGGAAAGACAACCTCTGGTGTCACTACTAATGGAAATACTTGCTCAGTGATCTCTACAGCCCAGATCTGAGGACTGATCAATAAATATGACTATAGTTACTCTGATTATGGGTTTTTCTTGACCATCTGTGTGCTGTTAAAACTGTAAGCTCTTTCATGGTACTAATCACTAAGTACTCACAGTAAGATATTTTAAAACTATGAAAGTTTACTTGCAAGTCTGGAATGAAGATTTACTACATGGCAGCACACCTCTTAATCCAACCAGTTTCATTCTACCAAGCCATTAAAGAAAATCTTTCTTCCTTCACACACAGAAAACTTCCACATAAGTCAACAGAATTTATGAGTAAAGATTTTTATGTTTCTAAATGTCAGTTACTAAGAAAAAAAATTAAAATTAACTTTCACATACAATCTTAAATACTTTTCACCACTCATCTCTCTGCTTATGTATATGTACACTCCGCAGAGTGGGTGGGCCTTTAAGCAAGTAGACCATTATCAAGGATAGGTGATTTTCTAGGATTTTCTATATCCAAGCCATAAAAGAATGAAAAGACAAATTGAAAAGAAGAAATATTCCTCTTCCCCATGTGGTTGCCCTTATAAAGCTAAGAAAAATTGAAAAGTTATTTTTACTCTACTGGATTTGCTCTAAGTAGGCTTTAAAAGAACAAGGAGACAATCGAAAAGACTAGAATTATTATTTTTAAGCTTCAATAAAATCTAGATGTAGTTTAAAATGAAGATCTATGGGGAAATGACTAGATAATGCAAAAGACACAAAAGCCCATTCCTATTCGCCACAGGTCAATTGGTGGAGCTCAACACAGAACTACGCAGTCCTCACAAATTTAGAGATTAATGTTTTCCCAAATTATTTTTAGAGTACAGAACATTACCATATCTTAAGTTGTAAGACAGTATTTGAAAAGAAACACTTTTGTAGAAATCAAATATTTTATCTATCTTTTATAATAGTTCTTAACAAAGGAGAGGTGAACAACTCTTGTAAGTCTTCACACAATTCTGCAGAAAGGAACTTCTCCCTAAAACATTTGCAAAAGCCAAACTGCTTATAATTCTAACAGGATTTTTAACAAGAATCAAAAACACTGGCAAAGCTGTTAACTGGTCTGTTATTTCTCTTGCTTTTAATGCAATATAATAACCAATTGACATTACAACATAAGTCTTCTTAAAAACAAACTGAAAATCAGGAACGTGAAGCTAAAATACTAAAACCACAGATGGCTGTTTCTAAACTAATTTAAGACAAAATATTAATTTTATTCTTCCTTACCTAATCTTCATGAACATTTCCTGACATACTTATCACTAAGGACTTTTTTCCTCATTGAAGGTGACAAACTTTGATTTTCGCTAACAGAGAAAGCTGTCCTTGAGACTTGGAGTAATTCGAAACAAACATCTTAATATTATCTTAGGCGTAATCTGAATATAACAATCTCTTATCCTACTCCCACTCAGTCAACTCTGTTCACATGCTATTATTAAATCTGCTAGCTGCATACTACGCACTACAGTAGTAAGACCAAAATGCATCTTAGAACAGTTACGTTCACGAAAATGCTTTCACTTTTATTCAAGCATTTGCAAATTTGACAAATGAAGCAAATGTAGTGGCTGAGTTCCATTTACAGAGCGCAGACTGAGTCCTGGTGTTTCTATTTGCTTCATTTGCACCATGTTTCCCCACAACCATCTCAAAACCTGGAAAAACAACATGTGCTCTTCCAAACACTCCATCTGTATGTTCTGGCTCAAACAACCCTACAACTAGCATCAGAGCAACTTCTGTGAGCACTGTGAGGTTGCACAGGTGATGCATTTATCAAGTAAAACCAGTTACCCACTTCTTCATGAATGAGATACATTTTTTTGATCATATGGATAACAGATAATGGCTACCAGTACATTTGGGGGCCTTTTATAAATGGTTAATCCTCTCCCTGCCAGTTATGACTTAAAACCAGCTTTCTCAAATAATCAGGTTTCTCAACATTGCATGTACATTTATTTGTCATCAGAATTTCTTTCACAACTTCATTTAGACAGGTGCTTTTTCAAATCCACCCTATCCTTCACAACTTACAAACAGTTGCCCTCCCTCTGTTGGCCTTGATCCATAGTAATATGTTGAAAATAGAGATCCATTTTTCTCGCCAGACAGGGTGGATGGTTATCTGAAGTGAAAAGTTTCATTTCCCAGCATCTTTCATTGAAACTATTGCCTGATAATTATACAGAATAGGAACTAACCATTCATCAAATCCATAATATATCAATTTATCATGGTGACTCTCTCCTTCACGTGAAACATGAGAACCAAAATGAATCAGCCAAACCAAACTCCATCACATCAAAGTTTAAAAAAAAAAATCAAATGGATAAAATGCATTTTCCTCACATGACAGAATGATTGAGGCCCTATAAATGTTAAACTACCTTCTGTCATTATAGGAGATTATTTTAATCTCACATCCTTACAATTCACATCAGTATAAATTTACTGGCAATTTAAAACTGTTAAATGTTATCTGACTCTTAAGTGTGGGTAACAAGATTTTTTTTCATTCCCATGCTACCACAAGCAATTTGAACTAACATTTAAAAGGGAAAACACTGCATTCCAAAACAAATCCACCTAAATGAACCCTATTAACTGAAAATATATATGCATACAATTTGCTTTGGCAATATCTAACCTTCAGCATCTCCTCAACGTAAAACCATCATAAATGTGTTACTGGATTTGTCACTTCTGCCTGGCCGAGCATTACTTGACTCCTACAATTTACATCTTAGGCCAGCTAAAAAAATTAAAACCTACTGTCTCGATTCTCTATTGTTGCCTATCAGAATGATGTCCACAGATCATTTGTCATTCTGTACAACAGGTGTCAAAACGTGCATAAAGATGTCATTTCTGAACATGACATTTTTCTGACCAGACAGGTTGCTTATAAGGAAAATTATTTAAATTAGCTGGATAAATAAGTACAAGATTGAGCCATCTGGCAGTATCTGAAATAAAGGTCTATAGAGCAGTTTGGTCTTCATAGGACTGGATTTCTACTTAAGAAAGCACAGGAGAAGCAGTCAGAGGATAAATCATGCCTGCTCTGACCCTTTCTGGGAATGTGGTAGGGGTGCAGACACACACACGCCTCTGCCCAACACCCTTCCCACTGTTTTGTCACAGGACTTTGCAGAAACTACCAAAGCTCACTTTTCTCTGACAAAATGGAGGTGTGAGACATTTTAGAACTGCATGGAATATACAGGTACATAAAGCCAAATCCTGCCCAGATTTCCAGCAAGCTGAGGAAATAGTGGCAAGTCTTGTATATGTTGGAACATCAAACTCCTAAGTACAAGTTTAGTCCAATGAACTTCTAACAATGAAGCATCATCGTTGTCCAATTATTATCTAAAAATAACATGAAAACAATTCACTTCTGAGGATGTGTGTTAAATGTCTAACTGGCAGCCAAGTGGAAGGGTTGGCAGGATCTCAACAGCAAAGTAAAAACATTTGATACCTTTGAGAAACAGTAGCTATTCTTTTATTCTTATTACTGGATAAGTAATAATTCTTTCTGTTCTCCTCCACCGTTTTCTGTGATCATGCCATTCTCATATGAAGAGGGACTTATCCCAAAATCACCAGGCCTGGCAAAGATCTGGCATGCATATACTTTGGCTTAAATACTTCTACAAACAGACTCACCAAGGAATAGGTGTGCCTGAACAGCAGACACGACTGCAGCACACAGCAAGCCACACTGGAGGGCCACCGCCACCACCACCACTCCCAAACATCAGGGCCAAACCTCCCTGCCCTTTTATCATTGTGAAGGTGGGGAATCTCTAAGTCTTTCAGACATTTCACTGAACTTTGCCTACTGCCTTAGATTTTGGCCTATTCATTTGACCTATTTCCCCCTGGGTACACATTCACTGTTAATGACAGTTCTTTATTAACATTTTTTGTTGGGTTAATAAGCAAGCTACTAAATGATTAAAAAAACACGACAGCAAGCTCCTTTCCCCAGGTAACTCATTAGTGGCTCTACACAAAGAAGCCGCTTTCCTGTGGGGAGAACGCTGACACCCGAACCTACCTGAAAGACACTGGGATAGAGATTCCTGATTTTCTGACACTAATTCTTTCAGTTAAAGCACACACCTTTCCATGGCTTACTCCCCTTTGGGATAAGATATTTCTAACTTATTATGATCCAAAACACAGTTTGTATGTGAAGTACAGTACACAACCTGCTGTAAAATTTTGCAAATTCCTGTTACTGAGGTATAGAAAAGAGTTTAAGAAAGTGAAATTAATCATAACTGCATTAGCAGTTCTTGTGTAGGACATCATCCAAAACTGATGTAAAATTCCTTTACTTCCATGGTTTTGTTGTGCAGCTCAAATCCCTCAGCATAAGGCAAATGCTCAGATAATTTTTTGTACAATTAAAAATTAATTACAAAAATTCAGCAATAATCTTTAATTTTGCCCAAGGCCATTTTAGGCATTTTACATTTTAAGTCTCCAATAAACTATTAGAATATATATTTTAATAGCAGTTCATCTTGTAAACGCAATGATTATACAGATAAACAGTATAGTTTGTTATATTAATACTTTTTAATAAAGGGGATATTTTGGTATAGTAAATACTTGCTGCAATAAACTTTTAAATTAATTTTCCAAATATATCTATATTCAATATAGACACACATACAAATTGTGTTTGTATACAGCAGCAAGCAATTACTCAATTGAGTAGATCCTCCAATAGATTACATAAAAGTAAAGGGATTCACAAGGTGATCATTTCCTTGCCCTGATAGGCCCACTAAGGCCAGAGACCCAATCTCAACAGGGATGCAAAGAAGGGAAAAAAAAGGATATTGTGAAGGTAAACTTTTCCTGTTACAGCTAATGGGTAAGTCTACACTAATGTTTTAGTTTGGGCTGGAAATGATTTTCTGGGGGAATCCCATTGCCTCCCATCTGGTTCACCAAGTTGGTGTTGCAGCACCAAGAAGCCAGGCTGGCACACTCCCTGGGCACCCCAAAGGCACACGTCAGGCTGCTGATGGGTGCTCAGTCCCACAAACAGACCACAGCCATGGCCCAAAAAAGGTGTCCCACATGAATGCCAGTACCACCCTCTTTCCACTTGAAAGACCTGTCACTATGCAGCTGCATCACTTCCTCAGGAAGGCACTGCCAGAACCACCAGCATCAGCTACACCAGGACCTGCCCCACTCCTCCTTCACATGTCTCATCTTGAATTGCAGCTTGACTTAAACTCTGCCATTAAATTTACTGTCCAGTCACAAAAAGCCACTTTAGAAAACAGTACAAGACCTACGCTTTGTACCTATACCCCCAGAGAGCACATTGGAGATAAGTCTATTACTGCCAGGAATGGAGCAACTAAATCAAAGTAGTTCAACACACTATCACCTCCAATTCCCAAAGGTCTTTTCTTTTTAACCCAAGTCCTTCTCTCTGCCCTTTCTTTCAGACTCTGGTTGTCCTTCATGTTTGCTCTGCATTAAATTTCCATTCTCACTGGCCTCCACCCCCAAATCCCTCAGACACAGGGTAGGGTATTTACTGTCACTTATGTGGATGTTTTTGAGTCTCAACAGTGCAAGTGTTGTCTTATGTGCTATTTCAATGTGGCACTGATGCCCTTAACAGCATCAAAATCTACAAAGTTAGACAAGAGAACAGCAATTTCAACTCTTCCTTATACTGGCTCTCTGTGTCCTTTTAAAACACCTCCTGCTTCAACATCTTAACTCAGTGTTAAAGTTTCATTTGTATACTCAAGGCTGATGAAACTAGTGTTCTTGTAAAACTGGCTGGTTTGCTATTTGTGTGAAGGTGGGACAGGTGATTGATGGCTCCAGCACAATCCTGGCTAGATATAACCTGGAGATCAGTTAAACCTGAAGCATCAGGCAGGGTCTCCCCCACCTCTTGCCCTGTGACTGTGTTTGCTCTGACAGCAGATCTCTGCCTCCTGAAATCTGAATGTCACCTTCCTCCTTACCCTCCCCCATCAGATCCCTGGTGATACTCAGCTAAGGGGTTTGTTAAGCAACTGAAAAGCTTTTCACTAATGGACATTTTAGGTAACAGCTTCTTATGAAAAAGTAAAGTACTGGCATACATTTTTACTTGTCAAGATTGCTTTGAAAAACTGAAATGAGAATTGTCATCAAGGGAGAGCTTGCTGCAAGATTGGGGCACAGTGACATCTTTGCCAGTTGATAAAACAAAAAATTTGAAAATTGCTGCAAAAATAAAAGCAGCTAATAATTCCATGAAGATTTTTCTTAAGGCAAAATAATTCATTACATATTTAAATTCATTTGATCATTTATTCAAGACACATTACGAGTGTATAAGCAAGAGAACAGCAGGGTGAATTTCCCTTTACTTCAAAAGAACCCTGTAATGTCAACATTTGAAGATGTTCTTTTTTCCTACTTAATGAATGACTATACACTAAGCAAGCGTCCTAAAAAGAAAAAAAAAGCAGTCTTCAAGAAAGTTCACTGCAAATGAACTTTCATTTCACTAACTACTTGCAGCTACAAAAGGTATCTTTAACCCTCAACCCACATGAATTTATTTTGTAATAAATCTTCAAAAACAAAAGAAGCTGTAAGCACCTCAGTATTGCTGTTGCACATAGCACAGAGAGCAGTTGAGCTTTCAGGATTCATTGCTTTGCATCACTTTCTGCCAGTAACAGGAGGAGGAACACAAGATACATAGCTCCTTTTTGCCTCTTCGATGTAGAAATGCAACATGAAGTACTCCAAAAATCTCCCAACTCCCTCTAGGCTGAGGTCATCTTTTCAGGATTGGATACAGGAAGCAAAATTATCAGCATCTATCTAGAAACGTATTAGTCCTCTAGAGAGAAGAGTGGTATGCAAAAAGGACAACTACATATATAAATATACTATGCCATACAACAGTTACCATAAAAACGGGGGGGGCAAGCAGGAGGGAGAGCAGGGTGTACATAAAAAAAAATCACTGTTGCTCTATTACCTACATCAGTTTTGCACTTCTGTCTCAAACTATGAAGCAGCACCGACTTCCAGTGTTAGCAGACAGCAGCAGAGCAAGAGCCTGCCTGCAGATCTGGCAGGACTTTACCATCCTCAACCAGCTCAAATCCAGCTTCAGAGCTGCCAGGAAACCCGTGCAAGGCCACACATTTACACCACATCAACCAGCTCTGAAGATCCAAGTTATTTAATACAAAGAAATGTGCCATTTCTACAGTGCTTTTTAATGGGTCATTTACAGTCAATATATTTATTCGCACTTTTACTGAATGTTCATGGTTGTCACGGACAGTTAAAAAATTAACATTATTGGCGCTTTGGCATTCTAGAGTAAGTGCAATAGGTCAAAAATGTTTGAGTGAAAAATGTGTTGTAACAGCTCCAGCAGTTTCAAGCCCAAAAGATTCTGCTTTAGGTACTGGTTTTACTTTGCCAGATCACAGAAGCATTGGACACTATTACCTGCGTTGGATACTTTATGCTTAGAAATTGATGCTCTGAGCATTCAAAGTGCAGAACTGCACTGTCTTTAATGAAAAAATTGATAAATTATGGCAATTTGAAGTCAAACAAATGACACTGATTTCAAGCAACATTTGAGCACGTGCTCTGCCTTGAGTCAAAGTGCTCTATTTCTATTCAAGTAAGCCCTCTTAAACCAAATGAAGCACAAGTTCAAGTGATTTAGTGACCTGGAGCTTAAACGGTCACAAAACTTGGAATAGCATGTCCTTAGGGATTTATGCATTCAAATCACAGGAAGCTTTACATCTTTATATGACAGTTACTGGCTTCTAAACACTACTACACTGAAAGCCTATGGTAACCTTCTTAGCAGAGCACTATGCTACTTCAAACTTTCTAAGACACAGAGCACCAGTACAGGGGAATTTCATATTAATTCTGTGTTTTCCAGTATGTTTCATACCAGTCTTTTGCAGATTGTGTTTCATTTTGGTGGTTTATTCCCTATATCCTTCAGCAACCTGGTTTGCCTATTTTTCACCCTTAGGCCATTTCCCCATACATCCCTATGCTAGAGTAAAACAAGCTCTTAAAAACACACATCAGTGTGTCTTAAGCATAGGTGCTTAATTTACAAGCATTTAAAAGGCAGATTTTAAACATTATGATGGATTTTCTCAGTCATTTCAATGTTAATTTTACTACCTCATCCAAAATATTACGTCTCCAGTCCCTGTAGGTATTTTGTTGATACTGGTTCTTTCCCTCAATGCATAGATCTAATTTTGAGCAGCCGATGCAGGGCTGGTTTTTTTAGAGCACTAGCAAGCTTACTGAAACATCTAGAATTGCAACTAAGGATTTAATAAACATTTTGAAGTTTGCAAACACTAATGATTCATAGTTTAAGGTAATCTCTGGAAGATGGGACCAGTTTTCCAAAGGTAAGTTTACAGTTCCTCTAACAAGATTTGTACCTTTCTCTTGATCAAAATGTTGCTCAAACAGGTGCCAGCAGAACACCCAATTAGATCTGGTACAGCCCAGCTTGATACAGCTCCTACACAAAACGTTACCCAGATTGTATTTCGTTTTCAGACATGTTACATTAGAGTCTTGAAAACTGATATGATCCAGCCATACAGAGGTTGACTGATACATTTAGGAAAAATATATGATACTGAAAGAAAAGGGTTTCTATCTGTCACAGAGCATATCAACATTATGTAGACTTGCCCTCCATAGTCCTCTTAAATGGAGCTCACCTGAAAGACTTCTGTGCCACTAGCAGCAGCTCAAGCTGAATGAGCCACAGCAGTGAAGTTTTGTACCTCAACATGATGCACCATTAGAAGTTAATTTTGTTTAAGGCTGAGTAGAATCTGTTTCAGTCTGGTAAACAGTAATATAATTGCAGCCAAAGTTTACTTTTAATTTGGTAAGAACTATGCAGTCATGAAAATATTCCATATAAACTATAATTATGTGATATTGTCTAAGTCAAGCTACTCATGGAATAATTTAACAAAGCCCACAGATTTTTTTGAGCCTTAAGATTACTTATTACACTGCTTAATTAGCCATGAGGTATCAAGTCTAGTATTAGTTCAGTTTTCTACTCCTTAATTCTTTGCAGCCAAAAAAGTACTTACCAATGCATTTTCATTTAATAAAAAAAAATCAACCACAAATACTCTAACTGTAATCTGTCTGTCCAGTATCAATAAGACTACCCCTGGAATATCATTTTCCAGAATAGTCATCCTACATTTTAATAAGTTTAACAGTTTCAAGCAACTTTATTCTTGAAAATATTTATAGTATATGTTAAGTGAAAAGTGGAAATAGAATTCTTCCACTAAGATGGATTTAATTACCATGATAAAGATGCAGCACATACCTGAATCATTCACTTCCAAATTTACTAAGTGCCAAGCATTCTAAACAGACAATGAATCAAAGCTATCATGAATTAAGTCAAGACAGTTTGTCCTATTGTTGGAGATATACACATGTAAGATACGTTTTAATGTATTATATTCATTGTAACTGATTTCATTTACCTTTTAAATATAAATAAGTTTTACAGTATTTATAGCTAATAGAATACATACCAACATTGATTAGAATACTAAAAACATAAGGAAATCAAAATAATTTGTGTAGAGAGGTTCTGAGATTGAATTCATAGCCAATCTGCTGAAAAAGAGTTTCCATTTGAATCTAAACTCCAATTCATAATGCATAAACTACAGCTATTTATTACAGTGTTGTGTCATTTGTCATTTTTATAGAATCCACCACATTTTCCAGGCTATAAAATGCCTTAAAATTATGCAGCAATGATGTATGTTATCATTATTTTTCTTTGCCAATGTTTGGATTACATTCAGCAGCACAAAACAGGGCTGATTTATAAACTGAATAAATAACAGCATCCTTCAGTGTGTGTCTGTGGAAGCTTCATTTACTCCCTGATTCTAAATGTTATATTAAAAACAAATATTTGATCAAATTAAATTCAGAACATCTCATTGCACTGGACTGGTGCAAGTAACTGCAGAGACTGCTGAAAGAGCATAACTCCAGCAAACATTTCAACAGGAGTACACTGCTGCCAGCAACCTAATTTCATTTACAAACAGGTTCTCATTCAGAAGCTAAAAAACAGTCACCATTGAAATCTATAATTGGTTCTGAATCAGAGTTTCTAAAGAAATTAATTCCTAAAGAAAACTATCCTTTAGTAGTAAATTTAGAGTTCAGCAAGTAACTTTCCTGCAAAACTACTGTAATGTTTTGGTAATCTCAAACTTGTGAGTCCTTTTTCACTTCATAATTATCACAGAGGGTCACTTTGGTGGGAAAAATCCTTCAGATTGTAATAAGGATGAAACCAATGAGGCTATAGACAAATAATGAAAAGTTTATTATGAAAAACTGTGTTACCTAAGGAGTTCAACAGAAACTCATAGGCCTGCCAAATCATTGTCCATAGACCATTACAACCCTATAGAAAACGTATCGTAAGCTATTTAATAGCATGCGTCCTTCCCTTGAAAAAGTCATAATGAAGATAGAAATACCTAGCATTTATTCACCGACTCAGCTTGGGGTGGGTTGTTTTTTTCTTGGTAGCAATACAGCAATTTGCTCCTACAAACTCCACATCACATATCTCAGCCTAGAAAGCACTTTGTGATGCTCAGGACTGGGATGCATCCACTTTCAGACATCCACAAGTGACAGCTTGGACCAGTGCAACCATTAGACTGTTTTCCTTGAAAACAAACTGTTTCCTCTTCTTTCTATTTGAAATAGTACATTGCACATCAACTATCAGCAAAAAGTAAAAATACCTAAAGCTCAGAAAGGAACCATTCTGACATCAAAAATAATTTTATTCACATGCTAACAAAGAATAATTACTAAATCACCTTACTTAATTACCAAATTGAGAAAGGAAGAAGAAAGTGGCCTCATTCAGATGAAGGTGATAAACCCTAATAATGCACACTCAACAGCAACAGGTACCTTTGAGCAAGGGAAGATTAGATCACAATTCTCTAGGGACATCACACAGTAGACAGACTTTCCAGCATTACTTTCTTAGAATAATAAATGTTTAGACAAGTTCAGAAAGGCACCCCAGAGGAAACATATGTTGTTCTTGGTTATAATGGCTGCTCTGATAATTAACTTTCACAAGGACTAAATGCATATCATTAAATATTACATGCATCTTCAAACAGTTGCTTATAAATACATATTTGAACATCAAGGTAAAGAGGAATTCAAATTAATTCAGCACTTTAAAGCTAATTTCTCCAACTCACTACTTGTTCAGCATTTCCATTTAAATGACCCTGCCCTTGTTTTGCCTTCTGCTTTCTTGTTGATGAGAAGTTTTTAAGATGTCATTAGGATGTCTGAAATAGGTTTCCAGAGAGCCACCTGCATCTTCCTGATAACACCATAGGGCAGGTGGGGAAAAAGGCAATGTAGAGAAGACACGCACAAGGACATCACATCACCCCACAGGACACCACTAGCCAGAACTGACAGCAAGGTATTAGGAGCATTAGGAAGAGACAGAATTAGAGGGAGAAGAGAAAAAGGGAGTAGAAAGAAAAAATGAGGAAATATAGGCAGAAATGGGGATCTCTGTGGGACAAAGATTGCCAAAAGAATAAAAAAGAGCAATAGCACCATCACCCCTCTGGAAAGGATTACAGAGGAACATATCGATATGAAATCAGAAGGGCACAGCCAGGAAGCAGCATCTTCAGGTTGTGGATGTTCTACAGTCAGCTTCATGATAGTAGTTCTCATTGGATTATTTTTTTTTTTAACTGAGCTCCCTCAGTAGCTCATTTTAAAATCAAGAAAAATGCCCAGATAATTTTCTTTGTCAATATTTCTCATAGCAATAACTTTCAGCCATTCCCCACAAATTCTGGTTTATTCTCTGGAAGACTACAAAAATCCCACAGGCCAAAGATGATTCACACAAGTATTTGCCATCAGGAATGCTGTTTTATTACTCCAGACACTAGAAATCTGTCATTCTCATCTACTGCATCTCCCCACAAGCAAGGTGTACTGATAACACCAAGAGATTTTAGCTGCGAAGTTATAAATGCGATATGTAAGATTTCACCTGGAAGTGATCTGTGACAACTACAGGAAGGAGATGAGTAACAGACTTAAGAAATGAAAAACCCACAAAAAAAACAAAACAGCATATACTGTGAGGACAGGAGTAGCCCTCCATCCCACTTAATACAGACAAAACATATCTGAAAGGTTGGTCAAAGAGATGTTATTCTAGAAATGAAGTGAGGGCTGTACAGTCACTCACACCCCCAAAGAATTTCAGCAGCAGACGAGTATAGCAGATAAAATACTTCAAGTGAAGACAAGATGACAAAGGATGTGATGATGAGATGTGATGAAAAATGTGTATGAGGACAGCTGATAGAGTTGGCAAGATATAACTGGCAGGAGCAGACAATGAGAAGAGACATTAAAAAAACCAAAAAGGCTTTGCAAAACAAAAAACTGGTGTATGCTCCATAAGCTTAGGTTATGGTTACAAAGCCTGATTTATTGCCACTGAAGTACAAATCTAACTCTAGATATAGTAGACCAAACACACTAAAGACTACTGCCATAGTATTAGATACACTGAAGACTGGGATTATTTCTGAACATTCACAAAGGTAAGCTTAACTAGAGAAGGCCCTGCCTCTGACCCAAAAAATCCAGTAATACAAGCGAAAAGAAAAGACTCCCCGTGACAGCAACAGCCATTGCATGAGATGTCAAAGGCAATACCTACATTCACATTTTTGCAATGACAGAGCCCATTGCTGGCACACATGGAAATTTTCCTACTCTAATCATCTGACGCTCTCCCAATTAAACAGAGCTGCAAGTATTCAGATTGTCTCTCAATCCAATCACGCCCACAAAAGAAAAGTGTGAATGTTCGAGAATGTGCCCCTCACTACCTCACCTTCTGGCAGTGCGAAGGGTATTTCCCAATCTGATCCAAGATTTCTATGACCTTCAAGTTACTCTGCTGAGCCATGGAAAAGTTATTCTTCACTCTCTACCCTTCAGAAAAGACAAAATTGCAACTTAAGTGACAGTAATTTTCACACCACATATGAACATAGCTTAAAAGCTGTTTATGATGTAGTAGGATGAATCTGCTAAAGAAATGCAAACAGCTGGATGTTTTTTATTTACTCAATTTCTGAGACAAAATTCTTGTCCTCTCAATCTTAGGGACTACAAACTCTCCAAAATAATTACATGAAATGTTTTTTTCCCTTTCTAAATTTTTTTTTATTCCATTACATAACTAGACAGCATCTCCAAGAGGTCAGGACATTCCAGGAACTTTTCAAGGAAGGTGCATTAGCAACCCCCCTGCAATTTTTCCCCCTCTGGGTAGTTCAGTCAGTTTATGACAAAACTGCTGTCACAGAGTAAGAAATGTGTTTGTATTTTTAAACTTAAAATAGCAACTTCTAAATGCTTTTTTTTGCCTCCACTTGCAGTATGTTTCATAATTTAACTGATATAAATCAAGCAGAGATAAAAAAATTCCATCTGGAATCTGAAATAAAGATTGGCAGCCTGACAAATACATGAGACAAACTAAGAGACAGGTGAGGACCACTAACTATGAAGCGGACCTTTGCACCTCTTCCCTTACTGCTCCAACAGGAGCTCCAGCACCAAGTTTCAGAGCTAGGCAAAAACACTCCTTAACAGCAGTTAATTACCAAAACTGGTCCAATACCTCCCATCAAAAAGCATTGAACCATTTCTCCACAAGACAACCATCTCACTGTCTGTATTACCTGCCACACTGAGAAACTCAGTGATGCACTCCCAAGAGAAAAATAGCTCTTTTATCCTTTTTCAAAGCAAGGAGATAAGAGAAAACGCTGAGCTGCCACAATAATTCTACAAACATAGAATACAACAAACTTCGATCAGCTGAGGAGTAGCAAGTACTTCCCATCCCCAGAGCATGATATACTTTAGATATAGAAGGCTTTACTTTTTCAGATAGAGACTATTTAGACATAATCAAAAACTTGATCTGAAAAAAATGTCATTATATGTGTGGTGATCACCATCTTAACTATCTCCAACAACTGAGACTAGAGAAGTCAAAGTCCTACCACATTAGCTATGCTTCATAAATGTCATTTCACAAATCACACCTTTCAGTAGAAAGGCTCAGTTAATGACAGCATTAAAAACATTTAAAAAAATCTGTCTCTCTTACATGCATTCTCTTCCACATTAAATGGTCTTGACTTACTTCCAAATAGTAGTGGATAGTTGAGAAAGTAAAATTTTTGTGTTTATCTGCCATAATAGTATCCTTACTTAGTCCACGAGTGCAGCTTATTTTCACAGAACAAAGCTTTCCTCTTGCTTTACTTACAGCGTGTGTACAGAATACAGTACGGAAAGTCTGCCACAATAGAAAACCCCCATCTTGCCTGTCTTTTCATGTTAAGTTTCCTACAAGCAAAGTTAAAGATCTACTGAATTTATGGGAAAACTCTAATATTTAACAGGGTAAGTATATTTTTGCAGTCCTCTTCATTTATGTATAGCTTATGCCATTTGACCTTAGACACACAGCATATTTTGAAAAAGGAGAAATTAAAAAGTATAAAAGGGGTTTAGGTTTGTAGATGACACACAACAGTTACAAGAACTTTCTGGAAATCTCAAATAGTTTAAGTTTTAGCCACTAGGGATGGAGTGACAGTTTTCTATTCATTGAAAGAACAGATGAAAAAAAGAAGGTTTACCTATTTAACACCCCTCTACTACCAAAGTAAAATTCTAAATTTGAAGCACTTTCCAAAGCAAGCTCTCAGCACATCCTTTTCCACATTTGCTGTAAGCCTCTCAGTAGAATGAAAAGATTGTGCTGGGTAACAGCTATTAAATACGAATCCCATCCCTCCATAAGCTGCAGACTATTCAACTATAAAAGAATTAAAGGGCAGGAACCACTAAGATCAGTACAGCAAAACAGCTTTTGCACCGAAGACTTCAGGAGCGGGTGGAGACCTTGCACTATACCAAGCTTCATTATACAGTAAGAAACACTTCCATTACCTTGGGGATACTGCAATATGATGACGTTTATGGTAAATGCTAAGCAACAGATGCTATAACATAGTCTTTCTACTTGCTTTAGAAATGCTTCAGGCAAATCAGAAGACAATAAGGTGTAACTCAAACCAGACTTCAGTCCTAAGAGGAGGTAGAAGCAGAGAAGCTGTGCCTATCTCAGTAATCCCTCTCGGACTCTATTTTAAGCACAGATTCTTTGACAATAGAAAACAACCTACAGAAAGATGCACTGTCTTTTGGTACTTTGTGCAGTATTGTGTGAACATGACATGGGAGCAGTGCTGTGAAACGGTGTCAAGGGAAAAAGGAGCCACAGTGATGAAGGCAGCTTTTCTCCTGTGAAATACTATGAAAATATGCACACAAATCCCTCTGCTCCAGCCTCCCTGTATCTGCCTTAGTACCTGTATATCTCCATGAACTTCCAGGAGGATATTTGAAAATCCAGACTGAGATTGAAAAAGACTTAATCCACAGTCAGCAGAAAAAGATGGGCTCCACTGGTACTTCAAAGCAGGAGACTCATTTCATTCCTAAAAACTGCCTTTTGGAGGAGCATGTCTTATCTCCTGAGGGCAGTGGCCGTGTCCCAACCGCAGGGCTCACCAGGTGGTGTTTTTCAGCAACATACAGAGCTAAGTCACATTTAATACATTATGTCACATGCATATGCTGTATTTTATCATAAAACCAGACTTGAACTCCAAAAGAATGAAGCTGTCATCTTTATACTCATGAAAATATCATTAAATATGAAAGCCACATGCAAAATGGAAAATATGGTGATTCTTTATCTATTGGAAGTGGTCCTGATCGCTCTGAGTTGAGAAAAATCTGAGTTACATGCAGCAAAATGTAGGCAGGAAAGCTGAATTGCCACCAGGAGGCACAGTCAGTTTTTACAGTTTGCATTTTTAGTTTCCTCATTTCAGAAATTATCCTGTCTTAAGAATTTGAGTAGAAGATATATTCAGTTTCATTGCAGCAGCATAAGACACAAGTTATTCAGTCATTTAAAAAACCCTCAAACTTAAATTCTATCCACACAAAACTATTAAAGCAATCCACTGCTAGAGTAGATTTTCGCTATTTCAAGTTGAAGTGTGACTTCAGTCCAATATGAAGGGGCAACCCAAAAAATTCTTTAAGATGGATTTTATTTTTTTGTGTGTCAGGTGGTGAAAAACAAATACTGTTAACTACCTCCAATGTAGAAATGAACTTTTTCTAAAAAATACAATTATATTCTATTAATTGGAGAGAAGATGAATAATTGTTTCATTAAAAGAAGTTGTGGGGGGTTTAATTGCAATTTTAATGCCGTAGGCTATAAATAGATCTGAATTCAGTGGAAGAAGTGTTCCTTGCTGCTATAAATTATTTTGACTTCAATCATGTTTTAACCACTTGGAAATCAAACTATTGCTTTATAAAGTGACTTGGTGCTTCTTTTAACAAGTTGCAGCCTCTTTTGTATTAATTTTTCAATGCAGGTCCTTTCCACAGTACAACACACAGGAGGAAAATAGTTTATGACAACAAAAATGAGAGCACCCTCAGGAATCTCTCATTGTGATAATTTATTTTTATTTTTTTTACACAAAGAGCTATGATATTAAACGTATGCAGGTAATTTTTAATTGCATTATCCTCCTGGCAGATCAGAAAGCCAACACCAAACAAGCCCCGCTGGGTGTGCAGAGGCCAGTATCTGCAGCAAAGGGGACAGGCGTAGCTGTCTGCTTCTGAGCCAGCAGATGCTGGAGTGAAAAAAAAGATTTAAAGTAAAATTACTATTAAGTGGTACTGATGTAACAGCTTTAATTGCTTTTTAGCTCCTCAACACCTGAAGGTGAGGTCCTTACAGTTGAACATGTCTGATACCTGATACAGTTAATGTTTTATAAATAGCACTGCAGAAACCAAATCCAGCCGTTCCCTGCAGGTAATTTAGAGCAAGTGCCAGTGCCATTTCCTGACCCTGTCCCTCGTCTGCCCAGAGCCCTCGCCACAGGCTCAGACAGCCCAGCCATGACTCAGGCACAGCTAAATGCCTCATTTCAGGACACCCCTGCCGCAGCCAGAAGTCAGGCTGGTCTGTGCCAGGTGCTTTTCAGTTGCTCTGGAGGCACACAGAGGGGTGAAGGTTTTAAGGCCCAAGATTGAGATTTGTCTGAAACAGAGGAGATGACAGCCTGAGGCCAGTGCCAGGCATTGATTTCTTGCAGCCACGGGGTTTGAGGTTGAATGCAGGCACTGGGGTGAGCTGGTCCAGCAGGGTCAGATGTCCACCTCCAAAATGCAAATACAGAGCAGAGAACAGATGTGCCCAGCATCTGGATCTGCTTCTCATTCCTGCTCTGCCTTGAGGCAGGATGATGATGACAAAAGAAAAGGCCCTTTATGGTGGTTGTCTGAAGTGTGCATGGAGCAGCTGCTGGAGTACCCAAGTGCACAGGGGACCCTGCCAGGAGCTTCACACAGCCTTTGGATACACATCACAGCCGCGGCTCTCTGGAGGCTTCCAAAACTCTTGAAATAAAGATGCAATAATGCAGCATTCCAGACTTAAATGATTTAATTCAGGAGCGTAAAATGCAGCCGTTATATTTTACCACTTTATCAAATGCCATTAACATTTAAAAAAACAGAAATACAAAACATAGCTTTTATCTAGAACCTTAAGTGTCAGGACACAATCTCCTTCCTACCTACTGGGCTACTAACTGAACAAGTACACTCGGCATTTACACATAACAGCTCCAAAAATGCTTTGATAAATGCCATTAAGAAAATAGCTGGTTTAGGAGCAATATAATCTAAACATGATTCAATCTAAGTGCGGTACTGTTGCTGAATTGCTACGAAATTTGATAGCTAAAGTACCATGTTTATAATATTTCAGGATAAAGTATTATAAATGATCTTATAAGTAGAATAACCAATTGATATGAAACTGAAAAGTTGAAGAAAAAATGATAATGTTTATGGTTATCAGTTGGGGGTCTCCATGTGTAGGATAGAGCAAGTCATCTAGACTTGTATTTTCAAATATTTATCTAACTAAATATGAAGAGAGACAGAGTGGCAACCACCCGCATTTTTCAACAACATCCGGAGGAGTTAGGTACTTAACTTCCATCACAGTCAGCAGGAGTTAGATGCTTAATGTATTCGGATGCTTTAGAAAATCACATTAGGCACTTTACACATTTAGATGCCTAAATATCTTTCAGTTTATGGCCTTTAGTTTTCAAGTGCCTCAGTCCTGTAGCTGTCAAATGAGAACAATTGGATTTGCCTAATTCACAGGGGAATTGGAAAAAGGAATAAAGGTTGTGAGGTGTTTGGATGTTGCAGTAATAGTATATAAATACCACAGAGGAAGGACTGACTGAGGGCAAAAAAAAGCAAGTGCATATTAGGGTGCTATGAATAACACAATGCAACACCATGATTGTGCAAGTATCAGTGAAAGAGAAAGAAGAGTCCAGGAGCTAAATGCAGAAGTATTTAACAACTTATTCAGAACAGAGGTCTGTGTCTATTAATATGAAATCAGCAAGTGAAAAGTCCACCCACTTTTTAGGTAGGATACCACACCTAGGAGGTCACCTCCTGTCCCTTTTCATGAAAGTACAAAGAAAATACAGATACTTCAGTACCCTTCACACTGACAAATCTATTGTGGATCCCTCCTTATCTTTTCTACAGATGCAAGCTTGTCTTTTGCTTTAGCATCTGTATAATTCTTTTCCAATCTAATAACAAACTCTCCATCCCACATCAGGGCTACCCCCCACCTTTCTTCTCAGAGTACCTCAAAGACAGGAAAAAACTGTAACAGAGACCTGAATCTGAATATGAGGAAAATCATCCTGACTATAATGATGAAGTTTAGCCCTAAGGGAAACAGGTACAACTTCAATGAAATTTTCACCTAAGTGCTTATATAGTCCAATTGTATCTAAAAAAAAAATCTACTGATAGGAAAAAAACTCACATCCTTTGACAAGGTAAGTCTAGGACTGGGGGAAGAGGAGGAAACTAGTAATAAACTTTAGTAGCAAAATTCCTGTCCAGTCAGGAAGACTAGAGGAGTTAAGAGGCCTTTTCCATTTCTAGATTCTGTAATTGACATGATACATACGCCTAAAGCTTTAGCTTGCCACAGTAGATCAAACAAAGTATCTGAGAGATCAAAGTAACTTATACACTTAATTGTCCAATACTGTCTTAAGCATAAAATCAATCCAATCGGTAATTCACCAAAAAAATCAATTCTGCATACTCTCAAGAAAGTAGATATCCATTATTCAATAATTGTTACACAGCTGCTGTAAACATACAATAAAGAAAAATTACCTTGAAAACCATCAGATATGCTCCCACCTTACCAAAGCACATCTGTTGCACAGTACTGAAGTCTTCCCTTGAAGATATTTTTTTTTTAAGTGGAAGTTCCATAAAGGCTATAATACTATTTTAGGGTGCTCCCTACTCTACTGCTAAAGTAGTCAAACTCAGGAATTAATAGGAACTCCCCATCATCTAGACACTGGCCTATTCATCCCCATATCTATTTTGCTAGAAAATATTGTATTTATGTCTTCAGTGACTTCCTTTAAACAAATACTAAGGACAGAGCGTTGGCTTTAATCCCTTCTTGCCAGCCAGAATATCCAAAGCAAAGCAGGGTAGTCACAAGCCACTGTGGGTGAGGAAGTGCACCCACACCGCACAGTTTTACACTTGAATAATTTGAAAATTTCCACTGAGTACCTGAAATTAGAGTGACAACCATGTGTAATGTCCAGATGTTGTATTTTGTGCCTTTAAAGACCTTGACAGGAACTTAAGAAACCTGACTTTTACTCCTGAAGAAAATTTTCCACTGTGACAAATCAACACAGATACTTTGGCAAACCACATTAACACTTTTCCCCATGGTGATTACTCTTACTAGCTTGACCATGCTTTGTCCCCATTTGGTTTCTTCTGGTCTCATGGTTTCTTTCAGAAATAGACATCTTTCCTGTCTGCGCCTGCTAGCAGCACTATATCAAAGGCAGGAAACCACATTGCAAATAAATGCTACTATTACTAGAACAGTATGAAAAACAGTTTCAGTTCAATGACCAAAAGAAGATGAAAAATTGATTTCAGGTCATTCCAAACTGAACAAGACCTCCTGGGCCAGCAGGTTTGTTCTGCTAGAGCTTCTTGGTTTTGCATTTTCAGCAATTTTTATAAGTACACTCATAATAATTATGTCAAGGCCATTAATGAATACATTAAACAAGTTTGAAGCATAACCACGCCAATTTTTTCCCTGACGCATTCACTATCATAGAATGGTTTGGGTTGGAAGGGACCTTTTAAAGATCATCTTGTCCAACCCCCCTGCCATGGGCAGGGACATCTTTCACCAGATCAGATTGCCCAAAGCCCCATCCAGTCCAGCTTTGAACCCTTGCATGGATGGGGCATCCACAGCTTCTCCCAGCAACTTGCTCTGGTGTCTCAAGAGCCTCATCGTAAAAAATTTCTTCCTTGTAACCAATTTAAATCTATGTTCTTTCAGTTTAAAGTCATTACTCATTGTCCTGTCCTGATAAAAAGTCTCTACCTTATCAGCTGCTCCACCAAACCAGCTCACCCTATAGGAGGAGCTACTGGTGGTACAGGAGGAGGGTTGGTGCTTCTGAGTATGTGCCACACCAGTAACACTACACATATCATGGCAACTTTAGTTACATACCTATTTTCTTAATTTTCCACTGAATGCAAAAGCTGGGCTTGCCTTTGCCTTTTCCACCCCAGAACATCCAGACATGGAATCAGCTGCCCCAACAGGCTGTGGAGTCAAGTTCTCCGGCCATTTCCCACCTCAAAGCTGAGGGGAGGAAGGCGTTTTCAGACCATTTTCTATACCCTCTTCTGCTTTGCTAAAAACGGGGTAAGGTACACGCTTCCATACCCGGGATTTCCCGAATTCCTGACGTTTGGAGCCACTTTTCCAGGGGTTGGCAGCAGCTGTGAGGGGCCGCTGTGAGGACAGCGCGGGGGCGCCCCCTGCCGGACATAGCCGGTACTGCAGGGCAGCGCTCAGCCCCCGCCGGCGCAGCCGGTGCCGCCTCAGGGAAAAGGTGTTTAATGAAGGCCAAAACGCTGCCCGGCGGTCAGGAACAAAGTGTGAAAAACAGCCCTGCAGCACCGAGGTCAGACAGAGCAGAGCAGCTCCTCCCTCCCTGGTGGCAGGGACACCCTACACTAGGACCAGGTTGCCCAAAGCCTCACCCAAGCCAGCCTTGAACTCTTCCAGGGATGGAGCCTCCACAGCTTCTCTGGGCAACCTGTGCCAGGGCCTCACCACCCTCACAGTAAAGAATTCCTTCCTAATATCTAATCTAGATCTCTACTCTTTCAGTTTAAACCCACTACAAGGGCAGGGATCGATAGAACAAGGGGTAAACAGCCCATCTGTTTTTCCTGTACACCCCTTTCAATACCAGACCAATTAGGTCTCCCCAGAGACCTCTCTCCCTTCTCCAGGCTGAACAACCCCAGCTCCCTCAGCCTGTCCTCATAGCAGAGGTGCTCCAGCGCTCTGATCAACTTTGTAGCCCTCCTCCAGACTCGCTCCAGCAGCTCCATGTCTTTCCTGTACTGAGGACCCCAGACCTGGATGCAGTACTGCAGGTGGGGTCTCAAGAGCAGAGTAGAGGGGGAGAATCACCCTGAAGCACTGCAGCCTGTGGAGAGCCCACACCGGTGAGTTAAACCAAACACCCACAGGCTACATTGACAGTTCAGTGTTGCCCCTGTGTCTATGCACATGACTTGTTTGGGGACCAGAGCATTAAGTGAAGCTCCAAAGCTTTCCTTGAGCTCTTACAGGAACCCTCTGATCTTGAGGGGGAAAAAAAAACCCATGTATTCAGCTACTACATAAATGAGCTGCTGATCAAGATTAAGTCTACGAATTCTGAGTTTTCTTTTCTTGCTGCTCTCCCTTTCTTTTCCCTCCTCTTCTCACTGGTAAATACAAGGTGATATGTTCTTTGTGCCAGTCAACCCATCAGGTTTACATCTATACATACATATACACATAGCAGATCATGAACCAGAAAAGTCACACAATTAATAACTGTCATAAGAAAAACTCTAAAAAAACCAACATGTATTAACTCTTTAATAGTCGCAAAGCCTGCTTCATAAGCTTAAAAGATGACAAAAGTAAGAATAAAAAGGCTTGACTGTACCTACTGTTCATTAAAAGCCTGTATCCCACAGCAAAATTAGCTCCCAACTGATAACTAGCATTCTTACTTAACCCCCAGGGAAAGGCTCTTTCACTTTGTACTATCGAACTTCATTTCGTTTCTATTACTATAATCAAGGTCATACAATTTTTCCTGTAATGCATCTCAAGCCTTATTGACAATCCCTCTTAGCTTTGCATCTTCAGCAAATCATATAAGCATACACATATCAGTGCCAAGGTCATTAATAAAAGTATTAAACATGATTGATCCCAAAACCAATCTATGGAAAGCTCCATCAAAAAACTACTATAGCCAGTTGCTGCGTCCCCATAACCAGTTGTCCTAGTTCCACCACAAGCTAATGGTTCCTGACATCTCCTACACTGCATCAGCATCTGGGTTTTGCAGCCCTATTAGTTTCCAGTGGCTTAACTCACTGACCTGGTTTACTATGCACCTGTAAGGTTATCATTGCTGGCTACAGTATTATTTATACTGATTTTGGCTAAGTCTTCCAGCAATTCTGAACTCAGTCCATAGGAATTAAAATCAAAACAAAAAAATGGTCTCTCTGAAAATTATTAATTCCACTCTTTAAACTTTCTTAATCTTTATTAAACCATTTCTCCAACTTTTCTTTAACATTTGTTAGATTCAATTTAAGGAATACTTTAGGAATATAAAAAAAATCTAGTCAATAATTTTTAATATACTTTTACTGATTTCATTCTTTACAATCAACTCAATTCTGAACAAGAGAAACACACACACGGTATATCAGCATGGATTTTCCTACAGAAGTACACTGAAATTGTTGCAGACCATAGCAATTACTACAATGCTACAGGGGAGCTTGGTTCCTGTCAAGGATCACTCATGAAATACTTAATATTTTTAGTTTCAAAGAGAAAGAGCAGCAAATAAATTTCCTGGTATCTAAATTTGCAGAGAGTCAGGTCACAAACTATACCAGGAGCCCAAAGAGCAAACACCTACGCCTGCCAAATGGGGACTCCTTCCCTGCTTTCCTCAGCAGTAGGGATGTTTTTCTGTCCTTTAGATTAAAGGCAAAGATAATATTCTGAACATGGATTGTGTACATGCATTGAAACTTGCAGATAGAGCATATTTAACCAAACTAGTAAAATAAAAGTCCAAGCCTTGACAGATAGGCCATCTTGATTTGGCTTTAGAGCTCTGAAACAATGAAAAAATATATGATCTTTAGAAATTAGACCAGACCAGAAAAAGAATATTTTGAAAAAATCCTAAGGCTACCTGTCATTTTCAAAGTGTGCATAAACTCACAGGCAGCTACATCAATTAGACACCAGAAATATTTAAACACTATCTTCCTTATTTTAAGATTTGTTACATTTCATTCTGAATTATCCCATAGTTTGGGTGAAATTAACATTATGTTATAGGTTAAAGCATACATTCTATTGAGAAAGAATATGAACTTAGAAGCTTTCACCTTCATAACTAAAGCAAAAGTTAGGGTTTTCAGTAGATCTAACATTCAATTCTGTTACGTTTTTATATGACCCATAACCAAAAACCACATATTCTATTTCTTCAGCAGCCAGATAACCTTATTTGGTTTCACAAGCATTTTTTTTTTCTGAGCTGAAAGCATCAGCTTCATAGTTGCCTTTATCATAGGCCTCCATAAGATATCATGGATAACTGGATTTTTCCCATTGCATCTTAAATACATCAATATTAGAGACAGAAGTTTGGCTTCACTACCAGAAACTATACACTCCTATCACAGCATTTTTAAACAGCACCCAGCCTCCACAAGCTGTATTCACAGAATTCTGACTACATATATGCTAAAAATTATTTGCATAGCTGCATTTAAATTGATTACTTTTATTCATTTTCTAGGACAGTATTGAAAGACAAGGAGCATCAACCAAACAAAACCTGAGTATCATCATTACAATCCCCTGCCTGCTCTGCACTAGAATAACCCTTATTTCAAGGGGGTCCACACTAAAAAAAATAAATTCAACCAAGCAGCTAGAGAGGAAAATCTTCCAAGAAACACTGGATTGCCTAGGCTGCATTTTGTAGATTATTTTGCTTGAACACAAATGAAAAATGTAGAATAACTTTGGAAGAGTAGAGCCTGAAAGTAAAAAAACATCTGAAGCCAGTCCTACATGCAGTGTTACAAAACAAGTACTTTCATGGGTACCAACTAAGCTACAGCAGAGAAGAATAAAATACAAAAACCAAATTGTATTTGATTTACTTTTGTTCTGTACCTTCAAAGACAGTGAGTGCTCAGTCACAGGCAGGTCAAACCCAGGCGGCAGCAGCAAGCATCAGGAGATGTCCAAGGAAGTTTCTGGCTCAGGAACAGTGGTGATGGAACCTATTGGCTTTGTTTGGGTTTTTTTTTCTCTTTTTTCCCCCACCAAATTATCTACTTGTTACCAGCCAGATAGCTGTAAAGCTGTACAGACTGTGTCAGCAAATCTGCCTACCAGGAGAAAGTAGGCAGCACACAGACCTGGGGAGGAATGGCAAAAGGCAGCACCCCCTTAGAAGAAGGTTATATTGCACAGTTTGCAAGGTGTTCCTCATTAGCTGATTAAACTGATAAAGTGAAACAAGGCAGGGAGCAATTTTCTGATGGGCATTCCCTAATTAGGTACAGGAGGGGGAAATACTGACTAGTAAAGCCTGGTGCTAACACCTGAATACTACAAACGGTATGTAGTCAGAAGTTACTGTCATTTTTCAGTAAAACCTGAAGAACGTGGAAGATAAACATTTGTTGTGATGAAGTACATAGGGATTCTTTGCAGATCAAAATTACTCTTTCAGACACTTCTTGGCCTGCCCTTTGGCAAATTAATATATTTTCCAAAACATAGTCAAGTCTCCTAAACCTTAAGTCATACTTTTTCTGCCAAAAATCATGGATGAAAGGTTTAAGTAAAAACTTAACACTGAGACAAATCTTAGAGCCGCACCACTGAATTTTCAGCTACTGGTATTCTTTTTATCATTTGGCCATGCATGGATTTGCACTATAATTTGTGGCCGTCAGATTCTTTTTAACTGCTTAAATCAAAGCCTGTGCTCTGCACTGAAAATTAACCTGAGTAAAGTGATCAAACTTAGCGTGCTTGTTTTGGCAGTCTTAATCATATTGTTTTGACCTTAATCTGTCATATTTATTCACAGTATAGCATAAAAGGGCAATGTTATTTTTTTCACCTTGTAGAGCATTCTAGTGCAAGTAAATCAGGATATCCATCTAAGTTAATTTATTGAAAATAAATGTTAAATTACACAGTACAAAGAGGAGTATTTTAAATTAATATTTACACTAAGTTTTTCAGTAAAATTCCAGAACTATTATTTCATAAGAAAACATTGCATGAAGATACTAGTTACAAGTGGTGCAGTACATTGAAATGTTTTTAGCAGCTCCAAATCAGTTTGCACAATTTCCATAATTTTGCCAACAACAAAGCCCGCACATTTTCATTAGAAGAAATTACTTCCTTTTTTCAATCTATATGAAAGCAACTAGCAAACACTTTCCCTTGTTGCCACAGTTACCAGACTACTAAGTTGCCCTTACAAACTTATTCTACAAAAATAAAATAGTTGTTCTTTCCCCCTTGAACTGCTTCTTTGATGTGTGTTCAAAGGTGGGTGAGCAAGTGGTAAGACTATTAAGTGGTCTTCCCTGCTCCTTTTTTTTCCGGGGGATTGAACTACAGACACATCTATAAAACAGCAAATGCTGTCCTGCATGGGAAGAAAGAAATGCTCCAGCTAACAAAGCAAAAGCTTATCTTTCCAAGCATTATTTCCTAAAATAACACATGTAAATCATTTGACAGAGCCAAGTGGCACACCCAAGTGCATGAAAAATAATTGGGTGGCAAAAGCAAAGGAGCATAGCTGTCGTCAAAGATTTACAGACCTTCATACAAGGGCAAAACTTGCCTGCAGAGAAGCCCACTTAAGCAATCTCTGGCCTGCTGAGACTCAAGCAGAGCCCGTTGCTCTTCTCAAAAAATATTGAGCATATTAATTTCATTGTTGGTGTCTCCCCTGAAGCTGTCAGCCAGAGAGGAGATGCTGCAGGGCCAGGGAGATGCTGTGAGTTTCCTGCAGTGCTCCACTGAGCTACCCTGATATCTTTCACCGCGTGACTTACCATTTCATTCTGTACTGATAATTGTACTTCTTAAAGTAAATTCAATTTGCATTTCCTAATGTGCACTGCAAAATGCGATGGAAAATTTGGTACCATAGTGTCTAATATCACTAAATCTGTTTTAAAATACTGGAAAACAGGGGTGCTGGTTCTTTAAATAATTACTGCCACTATTATGTTGCTTTCCTTCGCCTTGAAAAAATAATCTTCATGAGCAGGCACAAACTGGGTCTATGGAGATCTCTTTAATGACACCCTTGCCCTTATTTTGCAAGGAAGTTTTGAGGACAAGTTGCTGGGTTTCTTCAGTATAACTTTAGTTTATTCAGCATCCAAATACACCACTGTAAAGTTGAAGCTAGCCAAATAAAAAAGAGGCGTTTACCTGCCCTGGCAAGACACACAGATAAGACAAGACCATCATATGTCTCTGATAAAAATTATGGTAGTGTCCAGTGCTTTTTTGTCAATAGTGTATTGAATCCATATAAATTACTCAAATGAATTTCATATTAACTTTCCAGAGAAAAAGACACCTTGTAGTACAAACTATTAATGTCTTGAACAGAGGTTAATCCTGTAGCATCACAGTAATGCAGGATGATGGCAGCAGCCACATCATGGGATATTATGTTGGCACCTCTTGTCAGAAACATAACACATTCATTACAGATAAATACACAGCAACTTGTCAGAGTAATGTTGAAGACTACCAGAAGAACTCAGGTCCCTCTTTTGCCCCAAAATTAAAAGACTGTATTTATAGATGTTCATAATATACTTTAATCAGACCATTTTTATAAGTAATTAGGTAGTACCCTGAGCAGCAAAACTGATGAAACAGGTCTTCATGGGTTTTTTGAGCATGGTCTTATTGGTGGATCTAACTGGAGGGATAACTGGAGGCCCAGTCTCATGCTGTCCTTCATGGCATCATAGCTAAAAAAAAATTTCTTCCTCAGGGACTCAGTGTTGTTGAATGAGGACTGAGCTCACTTTGACATTTTTCTTTCTCTGGGGGTATTTTCTGTCCATTGGATTTAAACAGGCTGACAGGGCGTCCATGCCCTCAAGCTATGGGAAATAAAAAGCTTTATTTCTCAGGAAAACCATAAAAACCATAGACTTCCCATATTTAAAAATTGGTGAATGTCACAGGTAGAACTCAAAGCAAAACATGAAATTCAACAAGTCTAATTTGCATCTGGTTAAGCCAGGGAACTCTTCACTGAGCTCAGGGGCCCCGATTTATACCAAGAGTAGAATCATAGAATCATTTTGGCTGGAAAAGACCTTTAAGATCAAGTCCAGCCACTAACCTAGCACTTCCAAATCCAACCACTAACCCACGTCCATAAGCACCACATCTACACATATTTAAATACCTCCAGGGATGGTGACTCAACCACTTCCCTGGGCGCAGTAGATGTAGGACCCTTTCTTTAGTTTTTTTTCTACTGCTTGCTATTTCTATTTTTGCAAGAGTTTAAATTTAATCACACACATGTAGGGAAGATGATAGCAATACACAAAAGCCTTTATGATTTTTGATACCAACCTAGGTATGACTAAATTCTAGGTACAAAAAAAAAAAAAAGAGTGCAACCAATGAGTAATTCCCAAACCATCAGAAGGTTTTGTTTATCTAGTTTTTTAAATAACGAAGTTCCATCACAGCAGGTAAGGACAACAGTAGTTCAGTAACTTTTTAGACAAATGCACAATCGTTGGGCTCCTTACCATAACTTTTAAATGTTATGCATATTTGAAATTTTTGCACCCACTTTAATGTTAAATGTTGTAAACATGATGTGTGGTACATCTGGAAAACAAAATTCTGACTAGAGAAAATTGCATTTTATTTTAGTTTATTACCTACTTGTATAGTCTTCCTTTCACAAGAAAATTTGTTTACCTAAAAGGGAGAGAGCCTTCTCCACAATTTTTCTTTTATAGTCTGTAAACCATCCTGCACGTAATAATTTCAGCTGCTTCTTTTCAGAAGGGAAATACAGATTTTGTTCAGTAAAGTGCAATAAATATCACAGGTTTGTCTTCTGGATATTTCCGCTATAGAAGAAAAAAGCTCGTTTAACCTCTGAGCAGAGGTTACTGGAAAACCTGGGGAAATTAAGTCCTTGTAAGGTCATCTCTTAAAGAATTACATTGCACTGTTGATTTAGCGATACGAGAGACTTGCAGGGGGTTCTTTTTGGTGGGAAGAAGAGAGTTGCTTTTTTTAGCCCAACAGCACTTCTAGGAAATCCACGTTCTGTTCTTCTTTTGTGTTAAAGCTTTATGTTTCTGCATATTGTAAGTTGACAAACTCAATTGCTTTCAAATTTTATCTATGTACAGGATCACTCTCATTTTAAGAGGTCTGGGAGAGCTAAGAGAGACAGGATTTTTCTCATCCTGAACCAGAGTGAAAAGTTTTTAAAATATTAAAAAAAAAATTGCAAAATAGGTAAGTATTTATTTTTAATATTTTGTAAAAGTTTGACATCAGTTTATTTTTAGAAATATATTCATCCACAAATTGAATTATGAGAGGATACTAATTTTTATTGTTTCACAACATCATCTAAATAAAGTATTCCCACAATATCAAAACTTTTTTCTCGTATTTCATGAGCAGCAAGGCAACACACTGAAAAGAAACCTTTCCCATTTTGATAAATCAGTAGTTTCCAATGATGAAGTCTTGCTACAAATATTTTCTCTTATTTTCAATAGCACCAAATGACATAGACTTTAACGGGAAATTCAGGCAGTTAAAAGCAGGTCAAATTAGGTTATCAGCTGTTCCATTATATTCATGGAACGGCTTTGCCACTTAAGAAAAAAGATGGCTTCAATCACTATGCAAAACCATCCAAGTTTTACGGTATTCCCTCCTGCGCCATTGGCCGTATCACCTAACGCAGAACGATGCTCTGACAGAAAAGGCAAAGCAGCCACAGACTCCATTTGAACACCAGACATAAGTGTAAGCTGCAGTCTCATTCGTGCCTTCAGATCTGCGGTGAGGATTGTCAAAAACAGATCAGTGTGTTTCCTTTCCCATAACACAAGCAAGATATTCACCTCAAAATGATGCTATGGTTCAAAGCAGCTGAATTAGTACCCTGGCATCCTTGGAAGCCCACATCCTTGGTGGGATTTTAAAAAGCACAGCGGTACTTTAAATGTATCCCGCTGATTTTCAACAGAGTATAAATCACATCTATGATTTTTGAAACTCCACACAAGTAATTGTTTTGGCAGCAGTCTCTCTGCACTATGAAAAGGCCAGTTTAAAAAAAACTCAAACAACCCACCCCCATATTCTTAGGGTTAATGCATTACTGTAAACTAGAGTTGTAGAATTTCACACTTGTTAGCAATACACGTTTACACACAACTTCCTCTCCCAGAATTTCATGCCCTTCATTTCCTTTTTATTTGAAATGACAGACAGAAGAAATCTAAAAATACAGCAGGAATAAATTGTTTGATCTACTACTTTTATCTTTTTAAGGAAGAAAATAAATGTTAGTACAAAGCAGACGAGGAGGAATGACGAAGCCATGAAGACAGCTCAGGGACAGAGACCTGAGCACACCCTCACACTGGTAGCACCACAGCAAGGTAAGGGACTGTACTTAATGCCGGTAAATTCTGCCGCAAACCTTGACCACCAACGCAGCAAACTGCAAGAACGACCCTCCAGGATTGCCTTTGACATAGTGTTTCATTACCTGTCAAGCCTGATTGCCAGATCCAGAGGGACCGTTGCATGGCCCCAGCAGGCACCTAGAGGGGAGTAAAGCTTCAGGTTTGTTTTCACATTTTTCAGAGAACTGTTTTAAGTTGCTCAGTAAGGAGGCTGAACTGAAAACGGCACGAGGGAATGAGGGGCTGCCTGCACCACGGCTTTATGCTAGGCAGTGAAATAACTTGTGTCATTTAGGGTCTGTGACGCTGCCAGTGCTGTCTCCCTTGGAAGAACACGGGGGATGATCCATGCATTTTCACATCCATTTGGGGCACGGACGCCCATTCTCCCTTAGCTCATCCAACCAAGAATAAAGATTTGGGGCTAACGGCACAGCTGAGCCCTGTTTTGAGGACAGAGAAGTTCTCTGTGTGGATCAAAGTTGGGCAGTGTCATGTGGTGAGCACTAAGGCCTGGGGATTTTGAAGGCAAAACTCTTTGCAAAATTAAAATAAATGTCTCAGTCCTATCACAGTGTCTGAAGAACCAGAGAAAGACAGCGCTGGCCCATTTAAGCGATAGTTATCAGCACTTCCATTCTCCAAAGCCTCTCCCAAGTAGTATGTCGTTCATCTCCTCCCGTTTCTGAGGTTACTGTGTGCTGACAGGATTGTTTTGGAGTGATCTTAAAGTGCTTTTAAAGGATAACATGTGGAAATAAATAATTCAAATTTTTCTTGAGTGTTGCTTTAGTGTCTCAGCTTACATACAGGGAATGCGTTTATGGAGTGCTCACCTGTACAATGGGTTGTGCTCTCTGCTAAGTGTTTTGCCCAAATGACTTTTGAATGCTCTTCTCCTAACGTGAAGATAGTAGGCTTTTATATTCCTAGTCTGGTCACATTCAGGCTAGACAAGGGATCTATGTTCAAAGTACTGGACACGATTACTGGCACAGTTTTTAGCAAAAGCACATGTGCTTTGTTATTTAACGTGCAATACTATATGAGCTTTTAATAAACTGTGCAAAACTAGGAATAGTATGAATAGAAGAATAATAAAAAAAACCATTGAGAATTATTGAAACAATCGAGCAAGATTTAATAATACCAAAACAGAGGGTAACAGAATAAACATTAAGGACCTGAAATTATTTCTGCAAGCATATCCCATAGCAGCAACAGATAACAACAAAGCGTATTAAATTAGTCTATTTGATGAAAATTATTTCTAAAATAATTATATATGATGTGATATTGAGTGACTACGATATTTTCTGATTATCTCTCTTTGCTAACACATGATCCACATCAACAGGCATATACATTTTCTTCTGAAAATGCTAGATGTTCTGCTGCCAATTTTTCTTTTAAAATACCCATTTTTTAACACTCGCGCATACACTCAGGATCATGCGGTAAGAGAAAGCTACAGTTAGCACATTCTGTGATGTTTTTCTGACATTTTCTGTAAAAAATACTCATGACTAAAGATTTCAGTAGCTACTGATATGGTTTATAATCCCTTAAAGTTTCACAGGATAGCAGTCTTTAAAAAAGTTTTTAAAACCTCTCTTTCTTTCTCGCTCTTTTTTTCTGCATAGCACAGTCTAGGAACCAGCCCTTAGAAGTGAAGTCTGGCTGGTGGCATCAAAATTAAAGCTTTTATGGTGCATTAACCTGCCTTGGAGGGCATAGATTACTGTAAAACTGAGATAAAATTAAGCATCTTGGTCCAGACATGTTCAACAGTTTCATTTTAGATGACACAAAGTATAGATACGTATGTTTTTATTCCTCGGTTGGTATATTTATACCTGTTTAATTTATAATTATTTATTAATTTAATTAATTTATACCTGTCTGGTACACTTGTTTGCCTCTGTTTTTCACACGTCCACTCCTACCCAGCGCAACAGGAGTGGACAGACGTGGGATGGGTGAAGCATGTGGGCTAAAGCAGACCAAAATTGCTGGTTAGAGGGCAGGGACATGAGGTCTCTCTGCACTGCTGTTGGTGCAGACCAAACCGAGCAGTTACACTCCCAAGAACCTCTGTGCTGCAGCCTGACCTAACTTACCAGGCATAACACAGAAGTAATTAAACACATTTCAAACCCTTCTGTCTACAGGAGATGGGACTGAATGAGCCTCCAAGCATAAAATTTATGACACTACATAAGGAAAAATCAAAATAATGTGAATATTTGGTTTTGAAAAGGTGAAGACAGATAAAATAATGAAGATTGCAGGCAATTTAAGTTGAGTTGTTCTACTCATCCATTGTCAGAATATAAAAATAGCTGCCACAGATCAGAGAGGCAGCAAAACAGCCTCCCAGCACCATTAGTGCCGATCTGACCCAGCAAGGCACAGAAATGGCTGTGCAGAAGAGCCCTTGTAACACAGGGACACTGGCCAACCTGCTGGGGAAACCTGATATCTTTCCTCAAAAGGTTTCAGGTGATTTTAGTTGACTGTACTGAAGTTATCTTCTCCTCTGCCTTGTAAGCAGCAGTTGTTCGTAAACTGCGTCTTCTCTTTCCCAGTGCAGCACTGCTCTTGTCAACCCAAGACACATTCCTCCTATTCAGCCTTCCTAATTTTCACTCCTCTGTGTAGCAAGTGCAACCCAGTGATAAGATTAGTGGTTAGAGTCTATTAAAGTTTTCTTGAAAACAACCTTTAACCAAGCTAATGAACTCCCAGTTCCAGCTAGATTTAAAATTTACATATTCAAAAATCCTGTTTGGCTATATATTTGCACATACAGATTTATATTTCTTTGCCCAGCAGATTCTGGCACAGTATCAGAGCAAAGTAAAAGATTAAAATTAGAAAACTCTATTGCACCACATTGTTCCTCCATTGCAGGATGAGAGCAATGAAAATGTCGATTGCTGCAGGAAAACTTGTTACGTATTTGCAAATGGTAAGGTAACTTGCACTTTTTGCTTTCACCAGAAGTAGCTGAAAACAGCAGCTAACTTATAGGCAGGAATGATTTATAGCATGTTTTAGTGCAAGACTGTCAGCTGACCCTTGTAGAAATACCTTGTCTACACCTGAGGTTTGGCACCTCTTCTCCTACTTCATCTCTCCTCAAAAAGCTCACAGACCACATTTTTCATGCCCTCCTGCTTTTTCTGGTGTTGCTGCTGACAGAAACAAAAAGGTGCAGTGCCAGCCAGTTTTCTTAGCTTTCCATTTCAGAAAACGTTATAGTAATTACTATATGGTACTGGCATATAAGTGCAGAGAGTAAAAATCTAGCATGTTGATAACCCTGGTTAGTTACCATGAAACAGTAGTCTCTGGTGATACACAACAGTGAAAGGATTCTCCGTATGTTATGTGTCTGTATTGTCTTTGGGCTTCAACTTTGGCCACTCTGGGAGCACAGAGAAAGTAAGAAAATGGTTTAACTGGGACAAACTGAGAGCCCAAAGCAACAGACCAGTTGGAGGAGCAATATGGGGCTCAGCAGGGATGTATGCCTACTGCCCCATGCCACACGGAGGGAATGGTCCTCGTGCCGTGAAGTGCATCCAGCACGGTGCATCATTCACAAAATAGGATGTCAGCCCCTGCGAAATGAAGGTGTAGGTTTTCCTCTGCAAAACTCATTTGCTGAGAAAAAGCATTGGTCTGGCTGGTCCTCAGAAGATTCAAGTCTCTGGGTGGCAACTGAATGCTGCTTCCCACAGGCTCTAAAGGGATGGCAAAAGCTCAAGGAAAACCCTTTTGTCCTAATATACTCCATTAGCTAGCTGTAGATAGTCCCTCACTCCATGCATAATTTTGATTTCTCACTCTTCTCAAGTACCTTAGGAAGCCCAGATTTCCCTCCTGAAGCAAGACCTTCAAAGGAAAGCACTGAAAATACCCTTGGTGATTTATACATCCATTTCTGGACATTTTCTAGCAAGCCCATCCATCACTGTTTCTCCATTTTGCCTGGTAGGTGCAATAGGGGTGCAGAGTTTAATACCATTGCTGACCACAGCAAAGTAAAGAATATCTATGTCCTTCTAATTATGTTGTTCTAAAATTACTTTTATGCTGTGATATGTTCTTTGCATTTCAAAGCCAGCTATCCATACTTTAAGTAAAATTAGGTACGTGCTTCTAAGGGTTACACCAAGGGCATTTCTTCAAGCACTGTACAGACAGTTGCAGCTTTGACTCCAGATAAGCACTTTTTTTCTTTCTTGCAATGCTTAACTGAGAGGATGAGTTATACTAGTCACTTAACTCAGTGCTGTTCTTTATCTGGCTCCTACTTTTGTGTTAGATCAATACTGAATGCCGCAAGACAAAAGGAAGATAATCAGATTGTTATTTTGCGTTAGTAGGCCTACATGATAATGTCACTCTACTGCATTTAGGAAAATCCTTTTGCTTATATGCATTACGACTCTGCACATAAATTAGTACCGTCTCCCTTGCCAGACAGCTCCCTAAAAACATCTACAAAGCTACATTTGAAGGACATGTTGTTCTTTAAAACTTTACCCTGTAGTAACACCTACTAGAACCCTGACAATAGTTAGGCTACTTCTATACTTAGATGATGTGTTTTCTTGCAAACACCTCTCTCTGAGTGTACATATAGGACATCTCTGGAGTAAACCTGGTGCTTAACCGTGTTTGTAGGGTCAGTTTATATGCTTCAGGGTTTCAAGCTTGGCCTCTATGCCCCAGAAGGACATGGGTCTGTAGGCACTGTGTCATACGTGCCAACCAAATGGGTATTTCAGGTACCCAAGGCTATCCTAAATGACACTGAATACCCATGTCTAGACACCTCAATCCCATCTCCCTCATCTTTGATGGCAACTTCTTCAGAAGCTGGGACCACTTCTCTCTGTTTTCATGTGCAGTGCCTGTTACCGTGGAGTTCCATAGCTAACTTGAATGGCGTGTACCTCTGTTTCTACAATAAGGCAAACTAACCAGTGTGTCCTACTTAAATTAGACAGCTGTCAATGTAATGTCGTTATATCACGTATGTGTTGCTGTATAATAAGCAGTACTGCTTAAACCCATCTGAGTCAAGAGGCAGCCAGGCTCAGTGAAAGCTTTGGACTGGAGGAGAAAAAGCAGGGTATGTAGCTCAGTAGTATTTTTGGCCTCACCATTGATCCACTTATAATCTTCATGAATCACTTTCCTCTCCATAAGTACTTTTTTTCCCATTTTTTTCATTTTAGCATGAATACACAGACTCTTTCGGAAGGCCCGTCTGTCCACTGTCTCTTGTGGACAGAAACAGTTATTGACTTGGGCTAAAACATAACAGTCACCTGAAAAAGATAATATCCTGGGCTTTCCCTTTTGATATGAAATAATAAGTATTAGGAAACCTGCAAACCCTTCAATTTTCACACAGTTTCCCAGAAAGCTGTAAACTGTCTTGGTCAAAACTGGGCCCAAACTCACTGACAGTTGTGGCAACTTCTGGAAAGTTCACAGTGAACTAAATTTCAGGCTCTGTTATGAAACCCTATTTTTAAAAAAGCACAATACGATTCCAGAAAGCCTTAAGTTCATTTTGTATCAGATTGAATTAGTGTATCCCAGTAATTAAAGACATGAAAGTTGTAATCACTAATGACAGCCTTCCACAGAGCGGCATGGTGGCAGCAGTGGTGCGAGATACCTCTCTTCCCTGTGAGCGGTTCAGCCTGGGACAAAAAAATGCAGTTTGGTGACCTGGATGCTAATTCCATCACAAATTCCTCGTGGAACGTTAATGAATTATTTGCATATATTCAAACGCTGGGGGGATTTGTGTGCCTGTGGTTCCTATCTGCCTCCAGCTCAGCCTGTCTATGCTACTCATGCATAAGCAGATATTCCAGAGCTCAGTTTTGCAGTATCTGTTGAGGCTGTAAACACAGGCACCTTTCTAATTAATAGCTTATTAAAGATTATGCATATGTCCTTATTAATCAACTTAAGAAATGTGCCTTCAGTTTTGCTTCCCTGGACCACTACTCAGTAGTAACACAGGACTGGTCAAAAACACGTTCGTTACAGCCATGGCTGTATTAGCTGCTCCTATACAAATCCTGTTGCTGTTGAAAATTTGTGTTACTTCTGATGGAATATTTCAATATACAGATCAGTGCTAGGCAACATAGGGGGTTCCTCCTTTTCCAAAACTAACCTACATGTATTTTCTTACCACAGCAGAGCAAACTCCAGATCAATGCACAGGTGGTCATTTTTTCAATTTTTCTTAGACCTTGTTTACTTCTCAAATAAACCAATTCATTTACTGTATACCAAGAGTTACACCAAGGCTCTTCAGCTGACACCCAACAGACAGAGGCAACACGGGGCTACAGAGGTTTGAAGCGTGATGTGGTGGGTTGTCTGAAGTCGATACAGTTGGAGGGAACACCAGCAACTGCACCTGTCATAAACCTACTCAGGACATCTTGAGTAGTCAGCTGAATGGAAAAAAATTAGACCAAATTCATACAATACTAATGTTCATTTACAAGAGGAATTCTAAATGTTGTTTCTAGCTTTTTAAGTCTCCAGTTTCCAAAAATACACTAACCAAAAATATCTTCAGGGCTGCCATGGGATTGAATCTAAAGAAAACACAATTTTTATCTCCAGGAAAAATCCTCAGAGATGCTCCCATGAGGAGCCTGTGTTTGTGAACATTGCCATAAGGCAGTAGCAAGAGTTATACAAGTCAGATTCAGAAACTTCCGACAGTCCCAGACAGAGGAAGGAAAATGTCAGTCGTTTAACACTTTGTAAAGCACTCCAATTTTATGGTATTTTGAATTCGTTTCAAATCTTTAATGTCAAAACTAGCTGCTTCACTCACTGCACATTAGGTGTTTTATCACCATTTTCAATAAAATAAACTTTAATAAGATTGTCTTTTCTTTAAAAGGTACTTGGCATTTTCAAAGCTCCAAAGGGGTTTTTGCCTGCAGCCCTTCTGCTCCTCTTCTGGAAAGGCCTATAAGCCTTCTGTTCCTTACCTGTTTAATCCTACAAACTGGAACAAATTAGAGGGGTGGAAAGAGAATGAATATTTATTTGTCGACATGGTTTAACCCCAGCCGTTCATTGAGCACCACGCAGCCGCGCACTTGCCCCTTCCCCCACAAAGGATGGGGAGGAGAATGGAAATAAAAACTCGTGGCTGGAGATAAAGACAGTTTCATAGGATAACAAAGGAAGAGAATAACAATAACAACAACAACAACAATAATAAATATAAAACAAGTGATGCACAAATGCAATTGCTCACCACATGCGGAGTTGAAATAACCAAAACCAACCTGATGCCCAGTCTGTTTCCAAGCAGAGATCCTGCTTCCTGGCTAACTGCCCCAGTTCTACCCAGAGCATGATGTTACACGGTAAGGAATATCCCCATGGCCAGTCTGGGTCAGCAGTCCGGGCTGTGCTCTCCCAGCTTCTTGGGCACCTGGCAGGACGTGGGAAGCTGAAAAGTCCTTGACTGTGTGTGGACACAACAACCACCCAGCAACAACTAAAAGCATCACTCTGTTATCAATATTATTCTTGTACTAAATCCCGCACTGGACCAGCTACTACAAAGAAAATTAACTCTATCTTAGCCCAAACCAGGACATTTGTTTACTCTTAAAATGTCTCAACTTCCCCCATTGTTTAAAGTTTTGGGGACAGACTGTCAAGTTTGACTTACAAAACTGGCTTTGAGTTTTCTTATTCCTTATGGAGCAAAAAGTTTAATTTTTAGAGCATTTAAATCTCTAAGTCCTCAAAACTGTACAGTCTACAGATTACTCTTACCTTAAAGTCGTCTTAGAATAAATCATGCGGAAAACAAGTGCTGGTTTTCTCCCATGTGATTTTCTCTGCCTACCTATATTTACATCATATTTTATCCTTCTTCCAGGTCAACAGATAAGGATAAGTTTTTGGACTCACATTATTCTGAAACTTAGCAGGAAGAAGCACATGGGGGATCACTAATGAAGTAAATGCTTGTCAGTCTTCCCTGAGCTTATATCGGCTTAAAGACTACAAAAGACAATATCAAACCTTTCAGCTGAAACATGTAAGGTGTTTTAAACTCAACACAACCTCTGTTGCACTTAGTTCCTATGTGTAAGACTGCATATTAACAACAAATTCTATCCCAAATTATTCTTCATTTATTGGAGGATTTCTCCCCAAGAACTCAAATTTTTCTTAAATGTGAGTTGGAACTATTCTGAAATAATAACATTTTCTAAAATCTTCACTTGGTTACCAAAATCAGCTGTTACTGATCATCAACTTTACTCCACAATATAAATCTTAATATCATTATTGGCATGTGAATTTTGACCTCAGATCAACACAAAGAGCTTGCAAAATGTGACTGTATTGTTGTGCAAAGCATGAGCACTTCTAGTACTTCAAGTTCTATTTCTATTTTAGAGAAAAAACAGAAAACTTGCAGTTCTAAAGCTAAGATTACACGAAAAATATACAAGCGCTCTGAAAATATTTTTCTTTAAAATCTATCTAAAAC
>VWZZ01003040.1:1111228-1129986 GCA_013399095.1 Psophia crepitans
TTTTCTAAACCCCCCCCCCCCCCCAATATCTTTAAATCTAGACAAGTTGGGAAATACTGCTTATTCTTTGGACCTTCAGGACCCTCAGATGAGTCAAACCAGCAATTTTTCTTTCAAATGTTGTTCCTTGGAGTAACACGTATGATAGAACCTAGTGGAATAGCATTTGCTCACACACAGTGTAAAAGTTTGCATAATTTTTTTATTTTTTTTATATTTCTTTGGCATATGCCCTGTCAGAAGAAAGAAGCCACGCCACATGCTGACTCTCTGACGGTTTCATCACGTTAGCTGTGCTTTTTCATACCACAGGTAACAACCGGGAATCCGAAAAGCTTTTCCATCCACAGAGAAGATGGTCTTGTTGTAAAATGCTACAGCTCCTGGAAAGTGTAGAGAGGTGTATCAATTAAGTATATTTTTATATTGTTAATTTACAGGGAATTTTATATTGTAACAGCTGGGCAAAAATGTTAAAAGGAAGAAGGCAAGAAAGAAAGGAGGTCTCTTGTTGCATAAGAGAGAAGTCTCGTTGCAATTTCTACTGTGTGAACTCTTGAGCTGAAGGAGGAGTTTTCATTTCTGAAAATTTTTTATTATGAAACAACAAAAAGCAAGAACCAGCACGCCACAGCTCTACACCAGCTTTGATATGACCTCTGTTTTTTCAAGCTCATTTAGCCTTTTGTAAGACTGTGTCTAGAATTTGCATTGCAGAAAATTTAAATAACCTGAAACTTCAAGGAAACATCTTCTGTGTCTCAAAGAAACTCTGATGTAGAAACTTTATTTTGCTTATGAATTGGCATAAGCCAATGATAGAACTGAGGATATTATAGTGACAGATTTGGACACAAACACGTATCTACGAAACAGTCTGGCTTCAAAGTACCACACAGAAGCTTCTATTTATAAATATTTAACTGAAGTATTAATTCAAAAATGAGAAAATCTCCTTCATTTTATTCCCTAAAGAATTTATTCGGAACAGAACTACTTATTGAAACTAGCAACTTCTTAATTCTCACAGATATGGGGGGATTTAATATAAGTATCCGTTTCAGAAAGGCGCCAGCAGATTTCCAGTTTAGCGACACATGACATGACATTCGAGTCCAGTGGTTCCTTCCCAGAGCTTGTGGCTACACCTTCAGCTCTGCCCCATCATTGTCCTAGACTTCAACGCAGCCTTTTCCAGCCCTATAAGAAACGTCTTCAGCGGCCAGGAGTCCCTGGGGAGGGTCCAGCTTTATCACTCCCGGCCCACACAAACACGGTTTTTAGGATTGCAGGGGTAAACACCAACTCTCCAAAAGACCTATCTTGGGTCCCTCCCAGCCCTAGGAGATCTCCAGAGGAGACCTCAGCCAGAGGACAGGTAGATCTCATCAGCTGCTCTTTAAGGGGCTGACGGTCTCAATCGCTCATGGGAATTATCCCTTCTCCTTAGACATCTCACTAGCTGCCTGTCCTGGCTGACAGACCCCTCGTTGTCCCACCAGCACACATCTACAGAAGCAAGATCTTCTCTCTTCCCCTGCCTGCAGTGGTCCTCCATTTTCATAGTCACACTTAATTAAAGTACCCGATCTTCTTTTAACCAACAAAATATTCATCAAAATGACTGTTGCAGTATTGTATGTCTGTTAGGTCACTAATTACTAAAATGTTATTGGATTGGAAAGCTGAAGTGAAACTCACAGTAACTAAATAAAATTTAGAAGCTGGCAATAAAATTGACATAATCATTGGCAGGCTCCTAGCCTTAATTCTCCAAGAGCCACCTACTCAAATGGGATTAAGAAGGAGAAGATCAGTGGGAGTTGCCTATTATCAGACTAAATCATGAAGTCACCCATTATTTTGTGTGAATTTAATGTGCTTAAACATTCAAGAAGTCTTACTGCCGTAGTGGAGAGACCATCTAAGCTTACTCTCAGTGTAGACATTAACAATGCAATCACATGTTTCCAAAACCAGTTTTGACATCAAGTAATGAAGGGTACAAACCCATGGTCAGATGTGCTCCTGCTCCAGCAGCTGACAGTCACCACACATCAGCTGAGCCGGTGGAACCTTCTGTGTGTTCCTACCTGGCTCTGATTAACCGAGTCCACCAGAGCACACGACAGAGTCGCTGCGCAGCACCGTCTCCTTCCCAGCAGGGCTCCATGAGGCTGCTGTGCAGCACAAAGACAGCACAAAGCAGCTGCCATGCAGCCTTGCTGTTGGAACCTGAGAAAAATCCAGACATACGTGAACTTCCCTTTAAAACAAACCTCTGAGCATATGCATAGGAAAACTGTTATTCCCCTGGTTATCAGTAGTCATTCATCAATTACCCTCAGCATCTGCAGCAGATTTCAACAGTTACCTCAGGTTTACTACTTGATTCCATCCACATTTCATCAGCATGCTGCTACGGCACACATTATACACGCTGTATGTTCCTCCAGCGTGTTAGGTGTTCTGCGGAGAAATGATGTATCCAATAAGCCCTAGAGTCACCCTCAAGAAAGTTGTACTATTAAGTTGCCTAATAAGATCATTTGATACATGTTGATTACACTCAACAACACCAGCTCTCATTTGATCAGGCAGCTTGGACCATATCTTGCCTTCAGGGAAAGAAGGGCAAAATTTTTCTAAGTCACCACTAACTATGAAGCTACATTATTAAAAAACATAACTCAAACTCCTTCAGCAGAGACAGAGCCAGACGGATTTTCCAGCTCCGTGGCATTTCTCACTGAAAGACAAGCAAATCAATCAAATGTGGTTGGACAGGGAAGATTTTCATTAGATGTCGTGCTCATTTTTTGAATCCCTACCCTGTTCTTCACTCAGCCATGGAGATTATAACTTCATCAGTTCATTACTTCGGCAACGCACAGACAATTAAAAATTATTCATACGAGTCTTCCTTATTTACAGAATATGTTTCCTCCAAATTTTAGATCATTCTATCTCTTTAGGAAAGATGAATACAAATAATATAAATCCTGGCTGAAAGACAAAAAAACCCAACAGTACTTTGAACATAGAACTGCCACAGTAATATTTTTTTGTTGTTCATCAAGAAAACTAGGCATAAATGCTAAAAATTATTCAACGGGATATTGTTTTTTAAAAATGCAAACCATAAAAGTATCCAGGGAAATACAGTGAAATAATCCGGATTGCCAAAACCACTATTGATGAAGACCAAAAATAAATTAAAATGGGAAATTAGAAGGAAGTGGTAATTTGAAAGTGGAACGTTTATAGGCAATTCTCAACACAGTAGTAAATGAAAAGTATGTGATCCCAAAGGGCTTTCGATCCAGCTTCTCCCACACACAAACACTGCAGCTCCATCGCTGCCCCGGCAGAGCCCTCTGCCCTTGCTAAGGAACACAAACAGGAGGGAACCGGGCCAGGAGCAACTCTTCCCTCCTGGGTGCCATGCCACTGGCAAAGGGACCTATCTGGTGACGTTGTAGGCAATAAAATAGGGAGAAATACATTAGCAGCATTATTCGACACCTTGTCTGAGGGCCAAAGGCTGACCTATAGCTCATAGCATATATGAAAATTTGGCAGCAAATGTTAAATTCCAGATGAAGTGTTAGAGGCCATTCCAGTTCAGACTTTGGAGGGTTTTTTTATATACTTTGCCCACCAATTGTCCTTCCTTGTTCAGGTACGATTTATCTTAGAGCAGTTGCCTTATTTAAGTAAGATAATTGTATTTTAACATGAGAATTCAGAACTCACCTATTCAGTGAATCTATCCCCTTAAAAATCAATGGGACTTTTGCCAGTCTTAAAAAGGAGCAAGACCAGGGTTTCGGAGACCAGTCATAGAAAGATGTGCAACACTCCTCTGGGTCACATTGCTCAGGCAACTTTTACTGTGAGCAAAGAGACGATGAGGCAGATAGACACAGTGTAAGACGACAAAGTCATCATTCATTGGCTAATATGTACAAGAGATAACTAGGATGAATGAGGAATTTATGGTAAGGATTAAAACATGCTCCATCCAGATGAGACACCTGATGAGTCTCAGCTGACCAGGGAGTTGTCATTTGGTGGGAAGGATGGGTCAAAATGGGGCGCTCCTTCATTTTGCTGAGTTTCTCTTTTTTGTTAGGGTTTTTACAAACTGTTATGTCTGTACTTTTCCTCTTGAATATTGTATTTCAGCTGGGTATTGAAAAGTCTCATCACCTCTAACACTAATTCCTCAGCAACCTTGCGCAAGACATTGAGGTTTCCTTTGCCCCAATGCTCATCACAAAAGGGAGTTAATAGTGCTTAATTGTTCATCATATTGGCACATGGCAAGAATTTGACAATTTCTTCATGTGTTTTTTGAAAATGTAAATTGTCATCTACAGAAAATTTTAAATATCACAGACATGCATTAAAACCTCTGAAAAGAACTTTTGAGTAAATAATGATTGTGGGATTAGGTCTGTTATTAAAAAGATAAAACCAGTCTATTATCTAGCTTTGGTAGCCATAGATGTTCTCCATAAATCATAATGAATAGATTAGTTACATTAAATAATACTGAATTTAGAAGAGTTATCAGTGTAATTTTAGTATTATTTCATTTTCTTAGAAACTTTTTTCATCTCTTTTTAAGCATCATTTTAAGAAAACACCGAGAATCAGAAATTTAATATTTTCAAGCAAGCCCCTTTACTGAAAACAGTTACAGTATTTGATCTCTTTTCCTCCCCTGTTCTTCTGAAAGCTTAAGCAGCTCAGCTCACTACCACTACCTTTTGATCTACATGAGAGTTTGCCACTGAAACTAGGATGAAAAATGCAATAAAAAGAGAAAAAGTTAGCACAAAGGTATGATCACACAAGACAGAAATTTTTCCACCCCTTCCAGGTTGCCTCTCTTTAGCAGGGAGGAGATATTACTGACAACTCTGCTGCCATTGCTAGTACTTTTAATTTCCCCCTTTCATAGAACCATAGAATGGTTTGGGTTGGAAGGGACCTCAAAGATCATCAAGTTCCAACCCCCTGCCATGGGCAGGGACACCCTCCATTAGACCAGGTTGCCCAAAGGCCCATCCAACCTGGCCTTGAACACTGCCAGTGATGGGCCCTCCACAGCTTCTCTGGGCAACCTGTGCCAGGGCCTCACCACTTTCATTGTAAGAAAGTTCTTCCTTATATCTAACCTAAAACTCCCCTCTTTCCGTTTAAAGCCACTCCCCCTTAACCTATCCCTACGTGCCTTTGTAAACAGCCCCTCTCCAGCTTTCCTGTAAGCCCCGTCAGGTACTGGAAGGCCGCAACTAGGTCTCCCTGGAGCCTTCTCTTCTCCAGGGTGAACAAGCCCAAATGTCTCAGCCTGTCTCCATAGCAGAGGTGCTCCAGCCCTCTGATCATATCCATGGCCTCCTCTGGGATTGCTCTAACAGCTCCATGTGTTTCTTGTACCGGGGACCCCAGAGTTGGACTCCGTACTGCGGATGTACTCTGTGAAGTAAGAAAGACTATCGTACAACACAGGTCTACCTTAGCTACATCTTGAAAACTCCCATCTGTGTCTGCTGCCGGTGGCATTTAGCCACAGACAAGAACAGTGATGCTTCCACAAATACCTCCTGCATAAAATTCTGTTTGACACCTTCAGCCTTAGGGTTAGAGGGTGATCGGTTCCAGCCTGGATATTTTCTTGGAAACTAAAACTATCAAAGATAACGATAAAGAAAGAAAAACAAATGGCTGTTTGCATGGTATACAGTGAACTGGTACTCTGCAGGACTGGGTTCACTAATAAGATAAATATCTAGGGACTGATTTCTCACTCCATTATGCATTAAGTTGGCTTATAATAGATTAATGATGTATACAGTGTCAACATTTTACTTTTACTGAACATTTTCACATGAAAATGCCCAGAAATATTTCCATTATAAGTCTTTAATGGCAGAAACAGATTGTATTCAGCTTATATTGACTTTCATCTACTATGCATTACTCTGTGTCAGAGGGGGTAGTCATTAATGTTCAAGTACACCAACTTCACTAGACAGATAGCCAAGAGAACCTACATATTACATCAAAAAACTGCCGTCCTGCCTTTTCCCCTTATACATTTACAATTTGCATTTATCTTTTTACTCCTCCAAAATGCAACTTCTCTGAGATATTTCCTCTAAGACATTTTATTGTCTGTTTACAGTAATTTACCTACATTATCAACCACTTAGATGATATATTTACTCAACTACTTCATCTGGAACATGTTTCCTTTTATGTCTATTAATCTACATTGCACTTTCTACAGCAGACTTGTAGCTATTCAATAATTTAAACTTTGACATTATGAGACTTTGTCAAACATTCATAGTACTGTTCTGGAGAACTCGTACACTACCACATACTACTCTGTACCTTCTGTAGCAGTAGGTATTCAGCATTATAATTTAAAAAGTTAAAATATAAATGCTGTTTGTGTAAGTGTGCATGATCACACAGGTCATCATTAGAAGCAGTTATTAAATAGAAGCAAAAAAGTGTGCTAAACTGTAATGTTAATAATTTCATTCCTTTGCTAAAAATCTAAAAAAAAATCACTGAAGACTGATCTTTGAGGTTTGAGATACGTGCTGTCCACAGTAACAACACAGAAGAAATACTGGAAAATAATGAGCAGATTGCATTTCTCTTCAAAAAATACTTGAGCTGAGCAGAATGAGGCTTGAGAATTGTTAGTGTTTTTAAAAATACTGTACCATAAAAAATAAAATTCTGTCCAAAACCCACTGTGTCAGTTACAGGCACTTTTCCAAAATCTTGCAATGCATTTTTTTTGCAAGGTGTGCGGCATTCATCAAATGAGAGTATACAGTACCTTTTTGATTACAGTTTAAAACTAAAACATAAAAATCTTGAGTCTCAAATGGTTTTTTCATTCAAACTCATTCTTTTTCTATTTCCGTGGCATGTAGCCCACACCAGCTTTATTTTTTAGGGCTTTGTACATGGAGTACTCAGTGGGTGACACATGCAGAAAAAACCCACATTTAGAAATCTTCCTCAACCTGAGGAATAAGTTTTTGAAAATCTTCCAAAGATGATTCTTTTTCTTAATCAGAATTTGGTGCTAAATGATTTTCAGCTTTAGATCTGGAGGTATAAAGATATGTTTCAGGAGCAAAAGGGGATAGATTGGTTGAAACTTAAAAGCTTTTGCGAAGATTCTGTGTAAAAAAATGCAAATATGCTCTATAAAAGCTGTTTTAATTACAGAAATCTTCTTAGGTATGGTGACCCAAATTCTCTATTGGCCCAGCTGTCTTGCGGCATCAGGAAAGTTACTTCAGCAAGCAATTTTATGCATAACACTCATCCTGAACACTGCCTGAGACTATAAATACATTTATTTTGTGCAGTGCCAATCCAGTACAAGAATTACAGGGCTGCGTTAGGAACACAAGGCCAGGTAGGGAACAAGTCTCTCACTTCCAAAGCTATCATGCAAAACAGAGAAGGGCTCCCATGTTATCTCTTATGACCCGACATGGTTCCCCACCACCTGACTGGCAGGTTGGCAGTGCCAGCAGAATCCTTGACTCAGACCACCACAACTGCAGCCCTGCCTGGGGCTTCAGCTGGTGCTTTGGATACCCCAACAGCTTGATTCAGTGTGTCTCTAGCCCAACCCAAATTAACTTCTCTGCCTCAGGGTTCCTACAGTCACCCAACAGAAATTCAAGGCAATGTGTATGACGAGAAACAACTAAAAAATCCAAATATCTTACAGAAAGAAAAAGAAAACCAACCAAACAAAACTATTCAGTTATAATTCATGAAATACGAATTATTTCTCTCACAGCATAACCACCAGGTCAATAACTTGGTATTTAAGTACTAGATATTGAAAACCACAGTTGTCCACCAGCAATCAAGGGACCTAAATTCAATGGCCATCTAAAATTCTTCTTCATTCCTTAAGAGTCCTTAAATCTAAACAGTGCTTAGTGTCATAAATCTTATGATGCTGGTAAGGTTATTTGAAACTATACGATACTGCCAAAGATATCTTAAAAATATCTTAAGATGCTATCAGCTGCTTGATGGGTTTCTCCAGTAAATGTGACCTCACTTGGGATGCAACTAGTGTCACCAGAGACTTGCAAATCACTGAGGGGAAAGAAGTATGCAGAGAGTATGGGAAATGTTTAGAGAGGAGCAAATACTGTAAAAATAGAAAAACACCAATGTTTCCTTAATTATTTTATGGATTTGTTTTTGCTGAGCTTTTGTTTGCCCTCTGCAAATATTTCATAATCAAATTTCAGAGACATTAATGTTCCCAGAAAACACATTACGGCTCCTGAATTATAAAACTGAGATTTTTCAAACTCCAGACTAAGTCTCTACAAAAAATACGTACTCATGGATGTAAATTGAGATTTTACTGAAGGCAGCTGTGAGGAACCCACAGATCAAAAATTATCCCAGAGAAAGAGAGTCATGGGTAGTATATATTTGTTTTTTAAACAGACAGATTGACTTCCAAAAGTCAGATACTATTGTGTGAAAAATTAGTTGAAAATATTTCTTTTCTGAGCACAGTCCTATCCCCTCTGGGTGGAAAGTGAAAATCAAACCCAGTCTTACAGGTGCACAGAGGAGCAGGGTGTGTATGACATGCCATGGACAGACGTGCCTGCTGAGGTCACCAGAGTAGCTCGGAGAGGTTCACTTCTTCCTCTTGTTACTCAGAGTTCTCCTGCCATTTGTCATCCTTTCTCTTTTTTCCTCCCTTTCCCCCCAAAAATACTGCTGCCAAGGCTTGGCGCAACAGAGCAATGCAAGACTAAGCTGGAGTAGATTCCCTCCAGTCTGTCCAGTCTCGTTTTTGCCACGGTCGATCACTTGCTCACTACTCTGCCATGCAAACAACCGACAAATACTCGTACCTGGGAGGAAAGGCAAAGCCACAAACCCCTTGCACTATAGCACGAAGGGAAAGCAAGCGAGAGGGCTCAGCTCCCCGTGCCGCAGTCCTGACTGAGGCTACTCCGACCTTGGGGAGAGCTGGGTCAGCGTGGTAAGTCAGCAGAAAGTTTCCTCCCACCTCCAAAAGAGAAACAGTTAACCAAAACAGGTTTTCTTAATTCCATGGAAAAGCTCAAGGTGAACAAGCAGGAGCAGAATTTCTCCCTGGATGCGCACTGTTACCGCCAGAGGTAACAGAGCTGGTGACCCTACCCCAACTCCGATTTTCCAGTTTTTAGCTCCAGCCATCAGACATTGTATCCTGTACGAAAAAAAAGGTCAACTAAGTAATTATTGATATGTGTATAAATTACAGCAAGAAAACCTTTAGTCAATCATTTCAGCAATGCCAAGGTGCTTTTATGGGTTTGGATTAGCAGGAGAGAGGGGGAAAGGATCGTTACAAGCAGCAGAAACTAATCCATCCCACAAGGGGCCAAGGCAGAAGCACAGCAATTTCCTTCCAACGTTGCGGAGGAGCAAGGTTAGGACAGAGATCGAATGAACAGCCTCCTGTGCAGCTCAGCACCACGTACACTGGATTTGATCTGCCTGTATGGGTAACGTGCGAGTGACGGGAGGGCTCAGCAGCTTTGGGGGCTTGATTCCTTTCAGCACTCAGGACCTGCCATGGTCATCTCAGAACACGTCCAAGCTTATTTACACTGGCAGTGGGCAAACAGGTTAAAGAAAAAAATAGCAAGTCTCCTGCCTTCCCTAGATTTATCCAAAAACCTAACATAAGCCCAAAGTCTTCCCTGATGTTCAGTGGGACCAGCCACGGTTCGGGTTTTAGGCCTCCAGGTTGCGGGTGCTCATAAGCAGCCCGTCATGTTGAACGTGGAAGGATCCGCACGTGCCGACGCTCCCGCAGTGCACACCGAGAGGGGGGGTCACGGCAAAGCCGGGCCCACCGCAGCCCGCAAGCGAAGCTGGCAGCCACCCAAGCCCGAGGAGGCAGCGGGGCCGGATGGACCATGAGGAGGGGGTGCTGGGTCTCACGCCTGCTCCCCTCCTCTAGGCAATAGGACGAAATAAAGGAAAACAGAGGCAGGTTTCAGCTCTCCAGTTATCACACACAAGGAATTATAAAAGCTATTTTTTAACATGATGCTCATGTCCGCAGGTCATCTCTGCAGCAAATATGAAGAGAAACGTTCGTGGCATTAATCCCGTGCTGGCAGACTGATGCGGCTTTCAAGCTGAGTAAGTGTTTAATGCTCTAAAGGGAAGGGGAAAAAAGGTTTCTTTTAGATAAATTGCTTAATTAGGAAGTCAGGAATTCTCCTGCCTAAGCAATTGATTTCACAAAAGAAAAAAGTTTATTTCAAACGTAAACCTGCTGTTCATCTATAATATCCAGTGAAAAGTAAGTCGAGGGACAGACACTTGCCTTTACACTGCTGACACCACAACTTTAAAAACATATATAAGGCTAATAAACCAATATTATTTAAATGAAGTTTCCTCACACCTTGACTGTTGTACTGAAGAGTAAACCTAGCACCGGATGCACTGAGTTCCCGGATCACCGACCGATCATTTCCTCAACGGCAGGGGACAAGGACATGTGGTCCCTGGAGGGGCACTTAGCCCTCACCACTGACATCGAGTGCTTCTGGAGACTGGCTGCCCTCAAGCTTAACGGACTTCGGCGCACGGAATCGCGCAGCGTTGGAGAGCTCACAGCAAAGCTCCAGTACCTTTCCCTGCGGGGAAATTCCTCCACCTTACGCAGGAGCACAAACGGAGCAGTTACTGCCACCAGTGCCACTGCCGGACGCCGGCATCTGCCCCTGCTTCCTCCTTCCCCCACGAAAAACCTTCAGCAGGTCTTGGTTTCATCAGCACAGAAAATATTTGCCTCTCACTGATCCACAGGGTGAGAACACCCTCTACCTACCGCACCTACAGGTGAAAACCAGGGCGCTCTGGTGAACAGCCGCAGGACGCATCGCCAACCAGGGCCTTCTCCTCGGGCGAAGCACAGTTAGCACAAAGGAGAACTGGGATCACTAAAGGGGTCGGACACGGTGGTTGCCCCGGAGTCAGTGGCAGGAGGAGGAAGAGGATGAGCACCTTAAAGGACAGGCTTGCCTTTGAAGACAAAGTTCATCTCTTGAATGATACAAACCTTAAAGCAAATTTGGTAGTGAGTACTAGCATGTCGTAACTTTCTCAAGCTATAGGGAAATAAAACAACCTAAGTGTCGTTCTTTAGTAACATCCATTTTTCCGTGCTTAGCAACGCGCTAAGCACCTCTGACATTTGCTGCTGTAAATCACAGGAGCTTGTACACTCTGTTACGCTAAGAGCTTTAATTTTGATTTCTCCACAATTGTGTTAACGTAAAAATTCTTTGAAATCTGTGAGCAGAAATGTCACTGGGTTACTGTATCTGACATCTCTGACTTACAAAGGTAGCTCAGGTTTCACAATAAATAATAGGCTTATTATTACTATTATTATTATTGGACTATTCATTTTTATAAGCTACATCAATTAAAACATTACAGAATAAGTTTAAACCAACTTATTTTTAAAAGACTAAGAAATTAACACCTACATGCTGTCATTGCCTCTCACAGTGCTAAACCATCATTGCACAGGTAGCTAAATTTGGGCAAAGACTACCAAAATATTATCTTTGTACACTTCCAAAACAAAGGGGGGAAATTTGCACAGTTATTGTCGTAACTTTTCCAACAAACTCATGGGTTTGGCTTTTTTTTAGTTACTGTTTCTATGCTACCACACAAATCAAGGGACCTAATTGTAACTACCCCTGTGTTTATATTTTTATAAGTTTATTCCAAATACATATATATATATACACACACACACATATAAAGTAAACAAACCTAGGTGTGGAAAGCTTATTTAATGTGGGCAAGCACTGTTTTTCTCCCCAGCATGACGTTTGTGGACACTGCTACCTTGCTTCTCAGGGGCCACACTGAGGTAACGTTGCACACCTCGTCTCTGGCAGTTCTCAATAAAAGCACGTTACCTCTGTGTCTCCTGGCTCCTCTTTAAGGCAGCGACTTTCTATAACAATTTTAGTGTGACTGCCCAGATCTAGCAGCGTAATTTAATCTAACAGCCAATATCTCCAGTAACGTCTTTTTGGTCAAAGCTAAAGTACAACACTCCTGACGAATCTTTCTTGACTTGCCAGTTGCCTTCTAACAGTCAGCCGCACTCTGAGATCCTGTCTTCCTGAGACCCCCGCGTCGCCGCCTTCTCCTGCCAAGCTGCCCTCACTGCCTGGCGGTGTCCTTCAGATACCATTTCTGTTTCCATCTCAACTTTCTGTAAAACTTCCACAGGGCTCGCCCTCCCCATCCTCTTCCCTCGGTAAGGTCACACAAACCGAACAGCCGTCTCTGTCTTCTGCAGTCACACACCGGTTCAGTGCCAGTCTCCCTCTCTCCAAACTACAATTTCAGATTATTTTTCTGATACATCCTCAGGGAAGAGGTCTGCAGCTCAAGACCAGCATCATTAACACTAAGATTTAAACATCCATGGACTCCATCCCGCTTCCCTGGAAGCCCTTGGATGGCACCAGCACCCTCCCTCCTGGTGCTCCTGATGTGGGGACCAGACCCACCGGATGCCCACAGCACTGCCCACCGTTCAGCTTTTAGCTGGTGCTTCCTTTGCCGTCAACACCAAGAAATGAGCATTTTAAAGCACAATTCACTCAAACTATTTTACTGGTTAAATTTAATATGAAATAAATTATGCCCTCATCTGCCACAGCTGCATTAACCTCACAGCTCGGGACTGTGGAGAGTCTTTAATTAAGCTGATGACTCTGATTCTAGGTGTGGCTTTCCCTTAGGTGCCTTGGGTTGGCGTGTGTTGCTGAGTCACTCTTAACTCCATTCACAGCCTAAGGAACCTGCGAATATAATTCTCTTTCTTTGAAACAAAAGGCCTCTGCGGCATTCTGTGATTTTGCCACTATCAGGTGCCTCATCTTTAGGAATCCTAGAAGTGAATTTGTAAGTGCATAATGCTTTGCTTCTGGCACTTCCTACCAGCAGCACTGGGTGTTTCTAAGCAGGTGAAGTCAGAGTCACTGATCCAAAGAACTGTCAAATGATTGACACAGTAAAATCACTAACCTGGACGTTGCGTAACTTAACATTTGTAATTCAATTTGAGGACCTCAAATAAAAATCTTCAAACATGAAAGGTCCTAAACAAATTCCAAAGCAACGTTCAGCTGGTGGACAGCATGCAAGGCTTATCATGCTAAACTTAAGAGTAAGCACAAAATTATCTTTACACATGTTTAGTAAACCAGTTTTGGATTACAGAATGAGATTTAATTCCTCATGATGCGGTATCCTTTCAGGAAAGTGTTATCTAACGCTCACAGACCGGTATCATAAGTGGGCTTCAAAGAGAATCAAACTTAACACTGTATTTCTTAAAGTAATGATCTGCAGCAGGAAATTTTTTATATGATTATGGTCCAGGAAAGTACCAACCTACTGTTAAATATAATGTATCATAATATTTATGTATATTTGTGTATATTAAAGTATCTGCCTTTTAAATTCCTGGCATTAAATTGAAAGCTATAAAGTGAATGCTTATTAGAACAAACTGGGGTGTGTGCCTATATATATCTATCAGATCTATGCCACAGAATCAGTATCTATACTTAAGCATACAGAAGTACCCAACATTTAGTCTTTTTGCTAATTGTTTGTAAGTTTTATGAAAAGAGCAGGGACTGAAGAATGGAAAGTTTTGAAAGGATATTAACTGTTGGTACAGGCAAGGAAGAGCCAAGAAATGTAACCCAACCCCGAGCTCATGGCAGGCCGAGGAACTGTGCTCCCCGCGAGGAACAACGCCGATCACTTCCACTTCTGCTGCGGAGTGCTGGGCAATGCTGCTGGCGTACGCCGTGCCCCAGCGTCAGACCGATGTTGACACTGTGCCGCTTCTTACAGCGTGAACTTGGGGTCTGAAAGCACCTCTTCCCCTTTCTCTCTCTTTTTTTTTTAATAGTACTGTGGGTTGTTGGGTTTTTTTACTAGTACTGGTTTTGTTCCAGTTGGTACCAACTGAAAGTTACCTAAGTAAAACTAACCTTGATGTTCCCTTTGACATACGGCAATTGTTTCTTCATAGACTAGAAGGGAAAATATAAGGATTTCAAATGTTTTTTTCCTCATTCCTGCAGCTTTTCATATGTAACTGTGGATCTTGTTACAATGAAGGGCTGTTTTCAAGTGGGAAAGGCACTGCTTATTCTCTGGTAGTACAGATGTTGGCAAGGAGACTGAAAGAATACAGAAAGGTAGTACGTGGAAATGGGAGCATTTACAAGTTGTGATTAGTTCTTCAAACTTCTGTCTAGAGTCCTCCAGCTTGTTCTCCCCATAGATACATCTGTGTCACCATGGCAGTATCTTTGGTCTGCGAAATACTGATAAATGACACCAGTAACTCCACTCAACCCAAAACCAGTTTGCCAGAATGGAAGAAAAGCAAGTGCTGATGATGAGGATGCAAAAGAGCCCAAAATGCTTTCAGGGAACAAGACACAAGGCACTCCTCTCACGCTCCAAGCCAGCCTCTTGGATTAGCGCTATCGTCACTTTTGGTGTCCCCTAACGGTCACTATGCTCCTCCAGAGTCTCAAGAACAGGATAAACACATCTGCTCAGCAGTTACGAAAACAAAAATATTTACTTTGCTCCAGACGTGCATTTTGAGATGGCCACGTCCAGAGGCATGACAGCGACCTGCCCTCCCATCTGGAGGTCTGCCACCCGCCTCCACAGCCACCTCCGCCCTGCGCTTCCCTGGAGCCGGGGTTCCTCATGTGGCAACACCAACGTGTTTCCACATGGCACCACAGGGCTCTCATCACCCAATGCCTTAAACAAAATACCATGCAAACCTATTAGTTCTAGATGCAGCACTTATTTTTTTCTTTTTTTGCATTATTATGCTGCCACAGACTGCCCTCCTACCGACCACACAGCCCTGTATTACTTGTGCCCTTTGTTACGTATGATCCTGGATAATTCATAATTGAACACTCACTGAGATTATCCGTTAGTGACTTGGTTTTGATGTAATGGATTTCAGAAACGCTGCTCTCATTTTAAGGGATTTGTTTCCCAAACAGCTGGTAGATTTGAATGATTCCCATACCTGCACAAAGCCTGGTTTGTGCACATCCTGGGGGCACTTAAAGATTTAACTACCCAAAGTTTCAGCCTGAAAAGTATTGCTGAGGAGTCCTCACGAACAGGCACAGCTACGTACTAGTCTCTCTCTCTTTAGGAGGAGGCGTGTGTATAGCAGCTCGCAGGAGCAGGCAGATGTTTCCCGCTAAGGTGCAGGTTTAGTGTGAAAAATCTTACTTGCTGTAACCACACATAGAAGTCGACAGGGAACACAACAAACCCCCTTCAAATATGTGCTCCCCAACCTAACTGTAAATAAGAAAACCATTAGTAAAACACTATTCACCAATTAGCGAGTGTTAAACCACTACTGCAACAAATCTGAAATGTAAAAATTCCTGATGCTGTCCCTGGGTGCTGATGAAACGCTGCAGAATTTTGGTAAGGACATACCTGCACTTGTCTTTTATAGTTTACAATATAAATGCTAATGAATAAATAAAAGTGAAAGGAAGTCAGGGAAGAAGGAAGGGTAGAGTAAGAGGGTATAACATACATATTATATTACACAGTAATTATGTGCTTCTGAAATGCCAATTAGTAACTCCTACCATGATCCAGCTCACAGTCAGATCAATATTAGGTTGATAACAGCAGAGAGTCATGATCTGGTAGAGAATGTTTTATTATTAAAGAATGTAGAAAACCACAGAAATATTAGCTTAACTGCTCTTTTTTTTAAGTGCAAATTGTAACCCCGACTGTGTTAAGAGCAAGACTTAGGTATTTCTGTTCCATGGTCCCTGTAATTTCAGTAGAAATGTTTGATTTGAAAGAATTATAATAGCAGATCGTAGCAAGCCAAGATAATAATTCTTTTCTATTTCTGCTTTGAGGCTTTTTCTTTGTTTCTTTTTCTCCTCCAAACAAGGCAAACAATGTTTTAACAGACTTTTTCTCTGTCGGGGGAAATAAAAAAAAAAATTTAAAAAACATTTGGCCATCAGCGCAACATGAAAGTGCACAACAAGAGAGCGATTCCCCTGGAAGAGCCAATTTTCTTGCCACGTTGATAAGATGAGCCAAGAACAGGAAGAATAAAACCAGGTTCGTTGCCCTGGGGGGGCTCCTGAAGTGGAGATGGTAGGGGTACAGAAATAAGGCAGGTATTTAGCATTCCCAGCTAGACCCTAAAAGTTTTGTTACAGGTCTCAGAGTGAAAGATGACTCTTTACAGTGGTGTCAGCAAGGCGGTAAGATTTGCAGTCGTTTCAGAAAAGCTGCAAAAAGACTTAGAGGTAAAAGGAGGCTTTATTAGGAGATTTTGCATTTTATCCAAGGGGTTTGGTATCTCTGAGCTTTCTTTTCTTGCTCTATATTAGATTTCCTCTGCCAGCCTGTTTCTCCGTCACCGAGACCACTTTGGATGTAGCACTCTCAGTTCGCAGTGCTTCTAGATGCAAAAAGTTGTACCTTTCCCTCAACAAAGGACATGCGGAAGGGAGGGGATGCCCCTGTGGCCACGCACCAGCCTCTGGCAGTGCCAGGGCGGTTCAGAGCAGGAGCTGTCATGGAAAAAGTTTGCACGATACTATTTACTGGACAAGTGGATCATTCTACTTTTGAAACTTTCAAAAGTTTGTGCTGCGTTACAGAGCAGCGAGTACCTGATCCAAAGAACACGGGGAAGTGATGTTACGGTGATGGTGACACACAGGAGCTGACATGTCCCGGTTTTGTGTGTTGGAGCGAAACAAAGCAGAACAAAAAGAGAAAGAAGAAGGGTGTTCATAGATGTCTTTCCAGTAGGTGTGCCGTTTTCCTGTGACTTTTTTTCTCGAATTTTCATAATTGCTGGAACTAACCCTCTTTCTTGGCAAGTTACAATTAATATGCAATTTATATTTGCCTGGTCACTAACAACGTCTTCCTGAGGCAATTTCCAGTACAAGGTCCTCGTTGCCACAGGGTAGCTACTGCTCATCTGCGGCCATACTTTCTCAAGGAGCACCCATTTGCCTAGCATGGAAGCACTTGAAACTATTTATAAAGCACATTTTACACCTGACACATTGAATTAAGAGCAGAAAAAATGAGCCAGTTTTCTAATGGCATCAGTATTACTGTGTTGGTTGTAAAATGGACTCGTGTCTAGAAGGCTCCGATTCATTGATTCATGTTGTCTCTTTTGGAAGACTATTGACTCGTCTGGGTTTTGGTTTGGGTTTGCTGGGTTTTTTTAAAGGGCATATTGATATTGGTGATGGTGGTTGTTTTGGCGTAGAAGTCCAGTCAAATGAATTTAATAAATGTTACTGGCAGTGAAAAATTAGCATTGGTTGTCCCAAATGTGAGAGAGGAGTACGTCCCAGAGCAAGTACCACACTGCACCCTGTTCCCCTGCACTTTTAGAGACAGACCTAGAGAGAACAAAATGGTTTTAAGCCATTCAATATTATATATGCTGACTCTCTAAAGTGGCCAGAGCACTTGTAATTCATCCTTTCCCATGACCTTGCCCATTTGAGCATGAACTAACCAGCCATTCATGGTGTGATGGACACGGTTACATGTTAGACAACTGGTCATTAGAGCCACAAGTCAATGCCCACCTCGCCCATGAGCCTAGAGACATTCGGCATTACTGATCGTACACTGCCAAGCGTAATGCAGCCTATATAAAAACAACAGCACCAACAGATTTACACCTTCAAACCCCTCCTGCCTCAACTCTAGGTCCAAATTTTTATTCCCAGCGCTAGCTGGATACAGCCGAACCGACAAGCTGCTAACACCACGCGCAGTTCGGCTGCTCCTTCTGAGAAGACAAACCGACCCCAAACCCTCCAACTTTGCCTGCGAACGGCGCGAAGCCCCAGCAGCTTTCACGGCACCGCAGGCACCCGCCGCGCACAGCCTCACACCGGGCGATCCCGAGTCACCGACGGCAAAGTGCTGAAGTGAACTTTTCAGGCTCTCACATCATTTCATGAAATGAAATCACTGGTGTAAAATTTCTTGATGTTGTATTTTCAGAACCGAGAAACAATAAACAAATATGGTCACTGATTGCGTTACTATTTTATTTCAGGAAAAAGCGCTTATTTCTGCAGAGATACTTCCTAGTGAATACAAATCTGGTTAGGGATTTAATTTCATCTGCCTCGGCTAGAAAGCAGTTTTCGATCGATGCAAAGGCAGGATGCGCCAGAGGCTGGGGAAGCAGGCAGTCCAGGCTGCTCTTCCTCTGGGGTCTCCCCCCACCATCATCCTCACGGCCCCTGCACAGCACCCACCCCACCTCACACATGGGGACAGCAGCACCAGCAAGCACACAGCCTGCTGCCTCCCTGGGTCATTCCGGCCAGGCCACGGCAAAGTCATCACCGAGTCCATTCTACACCCTATTCTTCAACCGCAGCCTTTAACCGTACCTCGCTACAGAGTAACGCCTGGGGGGGCAACACCAGCTCCTGCCGCGCAGCCAGCTCCTCCAGGGCAAACTTCTGCAGGAGACCCACGGAGGGGTCTGGCGTGGGGCAGCGCTCCCGCGGAGCCCCCACGGCGGGCGCGCA
>VWZZ01003040.1:1130335-1274900 GCA_013399095.1 Psophia crepitans
GCCCCGCACCGCCCGCCGGGGCCGGGGCCGGGACCGGGGCTGACTGGGGCCGGGTCGCGCCCAGCCGATGCCGCCGCCCTGGCCTCCGGGGCTCAGCAGCAGAGCCTGAGCGAGAGCAGCCCCCCTCTGTGGAAGCCAAACCCCGCAGCGCTCTTAGCTGAAATTAGTCAGATTTCAGCAGAAAGTTTATGCTGGCGGCTTTTTCCTCCTCGTTCCCCCGCATTTCTTCCCTCTCTCCTTCCCCCACTCTCCTCTGCCGCCTCGGCCGCGGGGTTTGGTCGGCTCCAGCCCGCGGCGGCGGCGGGACGCGGGCGGTGCTGTGCAGCGCAGGTAGGAGCCAGCCGCGCATCCACCGCCAGCACACACGGGGCTCCCGACGTCTCTGGGCTTTGGCAAGCGCCGCAACAGCTCCACGCTTCCCGTGGAGCAAAGGAAATGCAGCTCTGATTAAACTTTCACCCAGATAACTTTTTGTGGGTTTGTTTGTGGTACAGTCTGAAAAACTGTCCCTGCCAGAGTCATGAGCAGGACTTGCCAGAAACACACAAAATGTTCTTTCCAGGGGCCAGCTCCGAGCTGGTACCGAAGCCAGAGGCTTTGGGGATAGAAGCTGGTAAGCTCTGTGAGCAGATTGTGAGACCCCAGGCTGATGATGAGCAAGCGATATGTTATCTACACACAACGTTTTTAAATGATCTGTTACTTTAGAGAAACCTCCCAGTAAAACAAGACACCGCGTGCCACGCACCCAGGCGTGCCTGGAACGTCTTTGAGGGGTGGGTGAAACTGCGGCCGGGGCAGGTGAAGTCGGTTCAGGAGGAAGAAAAAGAAGAAAAAGGACAGACTAGAGCCAGAAGCCATGGAACAAATCTCCCAAAGAAACTGCTGATTTGGAGTCTCTCGCTGCAGGAGACTCCAGCTCCAGGCGTCTCTGAAGCATCTGTTCTTTCAAGAGGGAGGCTGTTGAGCACTATTTGATACCTTATCAAAAGCTACGCTCCCAGCACAGGAAGTTATGGCTCAAAAAAAAAAAAAGGCTTTAAAAAAAATCAAGCCCCAGGTTGAGCTGGTTCTCTGGTTCTCTCTTTTGTGTTTTGTTTTTTTTTGTTTTTTTCCCCCCCTGTTTTAAAAAGTAATTTGAAGAAACTATATAAAGCATGTGTCCAAAAAGCAGGGATGCAAGAAAACAAAGTTTGGGCAAGGACTTCAAGCTGTGCTTACTGGCACGGCAAAATGCCAGGCAGGCACTCATCTCCTCCAAGCATCTGCCCAGAGGCATCTGTGCTCAGGCCCGGAGGCACGAGTGGAAGGTCTGCCTCATTCTGCACGGGAGGGAAAAGGGAGAAGGCTGAGAGCTTGCTGTACTCACAGCTCAACACGTGCTCCAGGAGTACTACAGGGACCTTGAGCTGTGCTTGTAGATCTTACGTGACTTCAGGTGTCCGCCTGAGCTCTTTTAAGTGGGGTTCATTTTCAAAAGATTTGGATTTCCTGGAAGGAAATCTGCTTTGAATCATCTCAAATCTGATATCTCAAAAATCAAACTTCATTTTGCACATCTTAACTCAGACTCAAGAGCAGGTATTGCTGCCAACGGATGGCAAAAGAATTGAGCTGATGAGGAAAAGACCGGTCCTCTGCTGAGTCTGCAGAAAGCTGCTGAGGGAGCCCTGTGCAGGAACTGGCCTCAGGTACAGACATCCCCTCCAGAGAGGGGAGAGCTGTCAGACAGTGTTTCCTCCAGTGACACTCAGGAAAATGTCATTTCTGATGGAAGCCAAACGCAGAGTGACGGCACAGCAAGAGGGTGCCTCCCAGCCCAGACACAGTCACCTCCGGCACCGCAAGCGCTGCATCCGGGCTGGCCTCCAGCCTGCAGGACTCGCTCGCATTAGCCTCCTTCGCTTTATTGGATTTATTGGATTTTGAGCAATAAAAAACACATTTAGCGAGCATATCAGGGGCTCAGCAGTGCTCTTTCACCTCCCTCCCTTGTGTGCAGGCAGGAGTGAAACTTAATGGATACAGATGGGGGAAAAAACGCACCAAAAAATGAGACTTACGATGCAGCTTGAAGGTTCTTCAGTTGGTTGAGGAGGGACTGAATAAACAGCTGTTTGGGAAAAGGGCTAGCAGTCCAACTTTCACCATACTCTGTCTTGTGGAAAGAAAACGATGGCTGCAAGTTGTTGGCACCAAGGCACTCAAGTAAGCAGAGGCAACCTGGAGAATTCAAAGGCATTCTTCTTTTTCAACTCAAAATATAGTTAACAATCTCAGATGGGACGTACTTCAAGCCAAAAGAATGAACTCACAATATTTTTAGTTGGACTAAATATCTGTGGATTTTTATAAGCCCCTATGAGAACTTTGCATAAAGTTTTCATGCTTGATTTTATGCTTCACAGTGGCTGACCTTCCATGCAAGCCCCAAAACCAGCTTTAAGCCAACACAGAAATTTCTGCCTTATAATAACAAAGAAAAATCCACTTGGGTAAAAAGCTGCCAAAACAAAGATAAGATCAATAATACGCTGGCATTGTTTTTAAATCAACTTCTACAAATTTTAATGTATCTATTCCTAGAAAATACAAATTTTGCTTATTAACATCCCATTCTCCCAAGGAGGAACCTAGAGTATGAACCAAGGAGAGGTGATCAGGAGTTGTAATGACTCTCCAAGTGTATCGTTCATCATTATAAAATATCTCAGAAACACGTGAGATCAATAGAGTGGGATTCCACACCACGCCGACTGAAACCCTCCGGAGCACCGCTCCGCTGCTTGCTTCTCCAGTAATGTCATTCACTGCCACCTCTCTGGTTCCTCAATGCAGCCGTTAATCCTCCGTGGTGTGAAACCTTCTTTGGGAGCTGGCTGCATATCAAAACGCAGCTCACCCTGGGTGCTGACTACTAATGTGAGTATCCATGTTAGCCCTGCAAAGAGGTTTTCAAAAATTTCAGTGCTTTAGGGTGCAATTAAATAACTGAGCGATTACCCAAATATGCTGGAGAATATTAAAGCTGTGAGCAGATGCCTCTGTTACATATTGCAATAGAGCAGGTGGTACCTGCTGGTGTCGGAGCAGCCCCTCAGCGCACCAAACGAATCTCCTTCCTGAAATATTTAAAATTAGTAAGAAATCAACGAGATCAGCCAGGAAAATTGATGAAACTATCCAGAAAGTGGAAGTAACAAGAAAATGCCTGTTTCTGGTAGCAAACCCAGCCTGCCCCACAGCCCGAACGGCAGTGGGCAGCCAGATCTGCTGCTGGAGACAGCATTTCCCAAAGGTTCCTGATCACTATTCAAGTCCTGCAGTAACCTGCTGTTAGTAACTCCCGATACAGTTCCCTGGCCACACATTTTCCTGCCTCTTACTTGCTCACTTGCTTTCTAAGCCTTATGTTCTTTTAAAAAAAAACAAAATCCCACACAACCTTTTCTTCATTTTTTAAGTCACATTTCATGAATTACGTTGTCTAATCACTGTTCTGAGAAATAAAAAATTAAAGTGTATATTGGCAATTATATATACTTCATGACAACACGTTTTCTTATAGCTGTTTGCTTTCTTTTCTGCTTTATGCAGGCACATAAAATTTACTCCTACTGCTGTTCCACATACCCAGGGCCTAATTCTGTGCTCACATACATTGGCAGCTATTGACATGAGTGAACTCAATTTCTTATTCACACCGGTTCATAATCAAATTACAGACTTCTCTGTTTATGGACAAAGAAGTTTTAATACCACAAGGGAGGCTGGCTTGGGCAACCGCTAGGCTGCCAGTTTTCAGGATTATTAAGCACAAGGAGCCACGCTGTATGTTGATGCTGGGCTTGCGTGAAACGAAGAGAAGGCATAGCCTCCCCCTGGTCATCTCTGCAAAAATCCTCTATTTCTTTCCTTTTACCCCAACCAGCTGTCAATGGAAAGGCCAGCAGCTATTGTACGCTGCTGGTCATGGAGGATGCTCATTCCTGGAGGATGGCAACGCAGCTGTACGCACGCACGTGTACACACATGCACAACCCCACGTCCCCTGCAGCCATCGATCTGGTTGCAGCGAGTGGAGGGAAAGTGAAGGAGAACTCCCTCAAGTGAAGTGTAGCTTCATACTGACTGTACATCAGCGGGACGCCGGGCTTCAGCCTGGCTGCAGCGCCAGGATCTGCCGCCGCTCTGTTAACCCGCACTGTCGGTGCTGGGTTACTGGAGTGAGGGATTCCTCAGGGTGGACAGTTCTCCCATTGGGAAAGCACTGCCTTATCCCTGCAAGGCGGTGTCTGACTCGCTGTGTCTATTTCCACTCCTTTTACGACCCCACAATTCCCTCACAGCGTACTGTCCTCAGGTTCTGGGGGGTGTTTCCTCAACAGCCCAGTATGGCTCAATAATTGATACTTTGAAGAAAACCAAGGAGAATTCACAGCATTGCTGAAAGACAGACTCAAAACTTAAAATTTCCAGTCCAATATATGGAACAGATGAAGAAACAAATATAGATCTTATTCATTTGTATGAGCCAATATCCACAAAACTATATGGGACATTTCTTATGATTACTTTCTGTTCTCGTTCACTACATTTATTTTAATAGCTAATGGTTAGATGAAATATTTTTGCCTCTTTTTTAGAAACAAAAGATGTGCTAAAATACTGTGGTATACACACAACGATTCCTTCGATTTTCTGTAAAAGTGAAGGTAAACATTATTAAATTACAGTCAGAACATGAAACAAATCCTCCCTGTTACAATAATAATGAATTATTCTGACTGATTTTGCTCGCAAACATGGGAAGTCATGAAAATAGGATCAGTAATGTCTACGTATCACTGAGTCAGTACAGGGAGTGTGTTGTGAGAAGCGATGGAAGGGAAAAGCAGCCTGCACACAGCTGCCTTGTTACCAGGGAAGAGAAGCAAGCAGGTTTTGAGATAGAAAACCATAAGCAGAGGCAAGAGAAAATGGTCTGTGCCTGAATGAACTGAGCGTGTCACCTGCAAAAACCTGCACAGGCAGTAGGTGACTTTACGAGCGGCACTTTGCCGTGCACGTCTTAGCAGGTCTATCCCTGCTGCTGAATGAATTCTGATGAACCACGAGCAGCGGCAGAAGCAAAGAGGATCTTTAGGATCCCTTCTGTCTGTTCTGTGTATGCCTGTTACCAGACTCAGGGAATAAGAAAAGAGAAACCTTTGGTCCTTTTTGTTTCCAAATGAGGCTTCAAGAGTAATAGCCAATACTATTTGAGAAAACCAAACAAAATGGAAAAAAAAAAACTATTTATGGCCACCAAACTACATTCATTTGCTTTAGCACGCTAATGCTCCAAACCCACAAGGGTTCCATTCTGATTCCCTATTTACATTGCGGTCATTCCTTAAGCACCAGAGACCAAAGTTATATTTTGCTCCGTGTGAATATAACAGTCACACAGCATTTACCCATCGGCCAGAAACCCCTCAGAAGTGTAGGAAATGAAATAAAAAAAATGATCGACAGATACACATACTTTACACACGAGGAACTTGAGGAAAGGAGAACAAATCCTTTCTCTTCGATCTCACATGAAGTCCATAGGAGATCCCAGGAGCACTGTGCTCCATCTTTCTGCATTCGTTTAGCCGTCTGTCTGCAGAAGGCATTGCATTATAAAAAGAAAAAGGCGAACCTGACTGATTTGAGAAGTAGATTTAATTTCATGCATAACTATTACTCACACTGCTAACAGGATTCAGTATTTCCACCACGCAAACGCTACAGGATGAGTGATGCTTGTGCAGGCGTACAGGAACACAGCTAACCATCTCCCTACCTGTCGGCGTAGCCATGCTCCCAGCCTCGTCGCACAGCACTCGGGAACTGTCACAAAATACTGGAGACGTGCCAAAAGTAGTGTGAAGTGCCTTTCTCTGCAAGTTTATGCTTCTTTAAGCCTTACAATCTTGCTTGCAATGGAAAACACTGAACCCCACGCAGAATACTTAGCCTGCAAGTACATCACAGTCCTGAACTGCCAAGGACATTTTTGCTTGCTGAAGATAGACCTGAGCATCATATTTCTGGGTTGACACCACATCCAAAATCCACAGTCCAGAGGGACTTTATGGAAGGTTTGAGATTAGGACATAAGCTTGAATGAAATGTCAAGCAAGACTGCAGGTACTTTGTCTAAGCAGGATCCTGTCCTGTATTTTCAGTATATATAACAAGCTGCTTAGAAGCAACTTCCCTCTCTAAAGAAGAGACCCCAGCTAGTAGCTGAACTTCTGAAACATTGTAAGGATTCCCACACTGAGAGTCAGTCCAGCTTTCCAGGCATTTATGTACCTAATAGGTATCCCTGCAAACTTGCCAAGGCTTTGCAAGCTTACTGTGACAGAACTTGATCTGATCAAATTCTTTGCCCCTCAATATGAAGAAGTTACCCCGCGATTCCTTCTGCATCTGGGATATCTGCAGTAGATATCACACACAAGCAAAATTCATTCTGAGCCATTGTGCTGGGCTGAGAAATCTTACCACAAGCTGTTTGAATGCAGAGGAAACATCCTGAAATCAGCTGGCAGTAGAGCTGGAATGGAAAAAAAAAAAAAAGAAAGAAAAAAAAAAAAGGAAAGTTCACATATTTAAAGGGTTTGGAGTTTTAATTAATAGTTTGTAGCTATGGAGACTGAAGCGGGGGAGGAGGTCTTATGTGTCTGATCTCAGAGGCTGCAGGAAAGACAGATGCTTTCCAGGTTAAACAAAACAGAAAAGTTCAGTGACAACAGCAAAAAAAGAGAAAGTGAATTGGCTACTGTAGACCCTTTTCTTTCCTCTGTCTGTGTTAATACAAACCTAAGCAAAATCTTAGAAGCATGCTATCACCTGTGGGTGTAAGAAAAAAACCCCAAACTTCAGAAGAATAATACCGAAACCATAATTATTCCCAACATTATGTTTCAATGTTACTGAATAATAGACGAAAACTCTCCCTTCCTTCACTCATTGTAAATCTAAGAGCACATAACATGATAAAAGATAATCTGTAATCAGACGAGTACATTCCCCGACAGGTTGCAGAGCAGTTTGCTCAAGGAGTAACAAGGAGCAGTTGCCATCAGAAATTAAAAGATGCTTTTCCTACCCCTCAAGCCAACCTGCAGTGGTTTCACCTTGTCTAAACGCCAGGTGCCCACCAAGCTGCTCTGTCACTCCCCTCCTCAGCAGGGCAGAGAGGGGAGAGAGAAAAATAAGGTGGAAAAGACCGCTCCAAAATCGTGGGTCAAGATAAAGGCAGTTTTAATATAGCAAAAGCAAGGTCACGCGTGGAAGCAAAGCAAAGAAAAACAAAAGATTATTCTCTACTTCCCATCAGCAGGCGATGTCCGGCCGCTTCCTGGGAAGCAGGGCTTCCAAAAGCGTAGTGGTTGCCCTGGAAGACAAAACATTAAAAAAAAATGAATGCCCCCGCTTCTCCCCCATCTCTCAGCTTCCCATTGCTGAGCAGACGTCATATGGTATGGAATATCCCTTTGGCCAGTCTGGGTCAGCTGCCCTGGCTGTGTCCCCTCCCAGGATCTTGCCCACCCCCAGCCTACTGCTGACGGGGTGGAAGAAGGGTTGGAGACACAGCCTTGGTGTGTGCCGGCACTGCTCGGTAGGAGCCACAACACTGGTGTGTTATCAGCACCTTGCTGCTACCGATGCACAGCGCTGTAAGGGCTGCTACGGGGAAATTAACTCCAGCTCAGCCTGATCCAGTACACAACCCAAAGTCTCTTTTCCCTAGAAGACATGTATTCTTGTCTCCTCTCTTTAAAGATGTTTTTACAAGATTCCCAGGATGCTGAAGAAGGCTCTAACTCATGTATAAAATAGCAGATGAATGATTAATCTTCTGACTTATTCTTTCCTCACAGTATTAATTTATTGGTTGGGTATAGTTTGCAAACATGTGTCTTTGTCATGGCAAAAGCCATCATTCTAATTAAACAGGATGACAGTTGAGATAGCAAACAACCCTGTTAGAAGGACTGCAGCTTGAATTTCCAAGGTGCCAGTTACGAGGACATTGCTTTGTCTCCCCACCCCTGGGGTAAGAGAGCAACCTGAAAACAGCAGCAGCTTCGTGCAAATTTTGGCAGTGTTGATACTGAGAGTGAACCTACCTGGTCAAGGATTCTGCAGAGTCTTTGAATGTTGCTTCAGTAAAGGAAGATGCAAGATGGTACAAGGAAAATGCTGGTGGGGAAAAGCTTAAACAACTACTACTGAATGAAGGTGGGAAGGAGACAGACCACAGGAATTTGAAGGAAGAACTTGGCCAAAGCACCAGCAATGAAAGAGGCAATAAACCTCACATTTTAGATATAATCCCTGCCACAGGGCTATGGTGGTTGCAGTCCAGGACCAGATTTGGCCATACAATGCCCTTGACTGCTGTTGCTTGCAGCCATAAATGCTACTGTTGAACATGTTCCTGGAAGACAGTCCTCTTCTTGCACGTGTAATGTTTCTGAGTCTCTTCAGATTTGTGATGCCTTTTCAGTACAGACACATCACAAATCCTCCTTATTTGTCTTTTTCTGTTCAATCACAAGTGTGTCAGCCAAAAGCCCACGCTACTCAGCCATTATGATTGCCACCGTGCTTCAGCTGACAAGCTGTGAAAGTTTTGGCTGCTCAAAATTATTGTGAACATTTTTACTTCCTTTTGTTAGAATTATGTTTGCATCTCATTGCCATGTACCGCTGTACCTTCACACATATACATCAGTGAGTTGTAGTGACATCAAATATCACATCCAACTAGACAGGAAATACCACCTTGTTAATGAGATGCAACATTACTGCCAGCTGCTCATTCCAATATCACTTAAACAGGCATAGAAATAATTTCCTTATACTTCACCATCCTTTTTATATTCTGGTTATAAAAAAGTAGAACACTATGTGGGGAAAAACAGTGTGGATCATCCACTCCTGTACTTTGCAATCAACCAAGGACTGTTTCAAAGGAAATTGCATTCAGTGTTGCAATATTTAAACTAGCCAAGGAAGAAGATATGAGATTAGAATGATTTTGTCTTTCTGTTGGGCTCTGAGCCTTTTGGTAAGTCCTAGAGAGCTGTTGAAGACCTGTGGGACTCGCAGCGTTGGGAGGAATTTGTGAAGAACAACTGAGTCTCATGCACAGTTATGTATTTTCCATCAATTGAGTAATCATCTAATAACTAAATCCAGAAATTATATTATCCTGCTATCATCTTAGGTAAAATACAACAATTTATGTTTATTGGGATGCTGAAGACCTCAAACGTAGGCTTCACTGACAGCTACGGTACCTGTAGGCAAGTGCTGTTCTTTACATTTGCTTATAACTTCTGAGACAAATGGAACACAGCCAACCTGCACAGACACTAAAAGGACACTAGCTCCAAACACATAATCCAGCCATTATTTTGATTGCAGTATATTTTCCAAATAATTTTGAAAGTATGTTTTTATTAAAGTGCAAGATTTGTCAAAAGCTGTTCCAGCAGGTGTAAGAAAAGAGCAGAGAAATTTGAGGTTCCTTAACCAAGTTTATAAACCTGCTGTTTCAGTCTCAAAGATGAATTACACTGCAGGAGCACGTTCACTAAACTTTCATGCTCTCCTTCTTGCCCTCCTACTTATGTTCAAAGAGTAGAATAGAAAAACATAAATCAAAGTCTCAGAACATATTTCTCCTCCAATTCCAAAGCTGCCATATCTCTATACTAGAATCATAACCCCCCATAATACAAATGAAAAGCATGGCCCAGCAATCACCACTTCAAAATAATTACAGGCAACACAGTAATTTACACTTATCTAAAGCCTTTCACCCCAAGAATCCCAAAGCAATTTATATACAATATAGATGTGGCTGATACGAAAACAATAATACCAAGGAGCTACTTGGGAATCGAGGGATTCTCTAAACTTTGCAGTCTAAAACTTTACATACGCCTGCTGTCCTGCTGGCAGTTTGAAACAAATCTATTACAACCTTCTGTCGCAAATTTAGGAATACTCTAGGCAATGACAGGCATGTTCTGAACTTTTCTTTAATTTCAGCTGATGATTTTGAGAAATTAAGAAAGGAAAGGACTTGATACAATGTTGCCCATCAGTCATACCCAGTTTCAGGAGGTGCTCATTTGAAGTGCTGTCAGGATTAACACATCCTTCTGGACAGAGAAAAGGTCTTAGGTTCTATGCTTACTTCACTTTTACTTTATCAAATTTATTTCTGATCCATCCAGGCTCTAGGTAAATACTGGCCTACAGGCAGAGCCTTCCTTCTACTCTGCTAGCTCTGCAATATTATCATTTACCTACAAGCTGCTCAGCAAATTAAAGCAGACAGTCTTCGGGTGCTTGCTGGAGTCCCAACGCTGTCAATAGCACCAGGCCATGGTGGTACAAATTGGTCTTTACACAGAGCTGTGAAACAGCTGCTGGTTCCCTAATCCTCCAACTGCCCCCCTGGGGCGCTGAGTGACAGGGAGCTTGGGGAGCTGAACGGATGTGTATTTCTGAAAATTAACTGGTAATCCATTTACATTTTCAAGGAAATCTACACATGGAAAAGGGCAACTGGCTCTTTCTATATTATAAAATATGAATTTTCTATTGGCTTTCCTCAGTCAACAAAATGTGGGCACACAAACTTTAAAAGCATTAGCTGTTCATTTCGTAGGATCCCCAAAAGGTAAATTTGGGGATAACAAAATCTCTTTTGCAATGTAAGTTGTGGACACAACGGCAAAGCTCCCTGACAGCCTTCAGATCCAAAGAGATCGCTGCAAAGCCCAGCATTTTAAGGGACAGCTATCTATTATTACCACATTTTAAAATTGGGAAACTGAATCAAAACATCTTCATGCCACAGGATGCTTCAGTCTCAAGGGTAGGAAACTTGCTCTTTTCCCTTGCTCAGCCCTCTGTAAAGTATTTCTCTACCAAAACATGTACGCAGGCCTGTCAGGGAAATACAGGATTTTTAATGGATTGAATGAGAACAGCACATACAACAGGACTCCAGCATCTGATCTGCATGGCTAATGTGTCTGCAGTCAGTCTGAGCAGCGCAACGGATTGGCCTCGTGGCTCATCATCAGGAGTGTTACCGCCGCAGGAAGGAGGAACAGCTAACTGTGCTTCTCGAGGGGTAGGTTGGTTTGTTTGTTTGTTTAAATAAAATAGCATTGGGGGAAATCTCACCACTTTTGCTACCCGCATGGCACCACGTTCCTTTTTCATTCTCGGGTGGCAGCTGCAGCGTCTCTCAGCAGGGAGACAGGAGTTTGCTGTGAAAGTACAGAGGGAAGTGATTGGGTAGGAATTTTTTTGCCCTTCCTCGTGATCGCTGGGCTGCTGACAGCTGATCCACTAACGACACTCAAGACAAGTGAATTATTCAAGTGGTTTTCATAATGGGATGCTGGAGATGGTTGATTGCCTCATGCTGGATTGCTTTTCCTTATTACTTTTTTAGGGGGAAAAGAGGCAACAAAATGAACATCTTTAATAAGAGAGTCCTTGGAAATTTCAGCTATTCACTGTTGTCTATTAAGAGACAGATGCCAAAGAAAAAAGGTGAATAAATAACAGACCTCATAATGAGACTGGTTTGGGCTAAACTGTTAAGTTAAACCAGCAAATATATGGGGTTTATTTATTTTTCAATCTTCATACTGCTTCAATTTGTGGTTCACATCTTCCAGAGGTGAAAAACAATTTCATTTAGTTGAAAAGCTGTCCAAAGAAGCTATGCCCGTTTATACCACCTGGGAATCCCACCCTGTGCTAATCTGTTCCATTCATCCCAATTTCTTGACATATAACTGCCAAGGGACTAGCCTGGATCTGGAAACGTATTACTAGCATGTCACCAGTAACACTGTCTCTTTCTCTCCTATTCTCTCTGGAGCATCTAAGCCAGAACAGGCTTCAAAACTGAATTTGTGAAAGTGAGTAGAGACAAGGGAAAAAAAAAAAAATTGGACTGAAGTAGCAATATTCTGTAGTAAATTCTGGATAAAACAGGCCCTGTTGTTGCCTTTACTGCAGACAGAAGTTAATTCCATAGTCCAGTTTTATCTTTTGTGTTCAAATACTTATGAAAATGATTTATAACTTTGAGCCTGCAACTGCAAGTGAGTGTATTAGATGACCCTAGTGGTCCCACGAATCTTCATCTGTGGTTTCACCGCTCTCACGGAGTGCAGCCGTTGTGAGATTTTGGTCTGGAAATAGCAAGGATTTTGTTTATCAGCACAATAGGTCTTGCACTGACTTTGGAGTTCAATAAAGAATCGTTGCAGAGACCTGATAACAAGGAGTACATATTTGCTGCTTCCTATGCTTCTAATCTATTCAGTCCAGTCCCTTGCTATTGCAGGTGACCAGATAATAAAATCCATTTTATAAACGAGGGACTGCTTTGTTCTGTCAGACGGCATTTCATGTCCTGCAGTTTTAGTTCTAGTTACTGACACTTTCAGTCAGCGCCAGGGATACTCCCGATGGAAGTGTCTTTTGCATTCTTGGGATATTAAAGCAGAAGAAGGAAGGAAGGGAGGATGGAGGGAAGAAGGGAGGAAGGAGAGAGAGAGAAAAGAGGATCCTCAAGCTGACACAACTTTGCAGTATTGGGTTTCCATAAGAGAAAAGTTTCTTTAAAAGCAGTCGAATTATTTAAAATTCAGAAGCACCATTTTCTCCTCGCCCCATTTCAGAACAGCAAATGTATGCAAGTTCTCACCTCAGCTAAACAGGAGGAAAAAATAATCCTTCATATCCATCTAACGCAGCTCTGAGGCTTTTATATACTGATAGGATTGCAGTCTGCTTTGCCTCAGTGGCTGCGTGTTTGCTGCCCGACACCGGGTGGTGCCTAGGGAGTGCCGTGGGTGCAAACTCGCCTGGCAGAAGACATCTGCGCACCACGGCATGCGGCGCTCAGGCCAGGAGGTTGTGCGTGTTCTCCTCTGCGCTGGGATCTTTGAGAGACAGTGTTTGTGTGCTTCCCGTGCTGAATCACAGCAGCCTGCGAAACACATGGAGCTCCACGGCTCCTACGAGATGCAATCAATAAAGAATTGGGACTTAGGAGTATGCTTATTTCCAGTGTACATGGCTGTATGGTAAATAGGTCTTCTCTATCAAAATTCAAGTTGGTTTACTGTTAAAGTACAAACTTGGCTGTAAAAGTAGCTGTGCTGATGGAATAAAATTCCTTCTCTCATTTGATTTGCTTCCAGAAGATGCTCTAACTGGAAAGAGCACCATGACACTGCACGATAAAGTTCATGCTAAATAGTTTAAAATTATAGGACTGATAGATCTTAAAGCATAAATTTAAATGTAAGTCTCTGTCTTAGTTCATTGCTGCTGTACGTTGCATTCAGAAGCAGACATAAGTGATCATTAATAAAAGTCGTTATTAAATGTAACATTAAAGACTAGTGAGGTAGTCAATAATATTTGGAACTGCTCAATTATGTAAATTAAACACCAGGGTAACATAGATTTAAAAATTAAAAAATGTCAAGTATTAAAGTTCCTTAAAAGGTGGGAAATATAGAATAGCTGGAGCCACTGGGAAAGAAAGGGACTTGTCACAGAAAATCCCCAGTGGAATGCAATGTCCACAACTGAGAAGGTACAAGAGAGAGAGGGCAGATCTGCATGAGAAGCAGAACCCAAAACGCCCAAGAGGAACTTTTTTCACATTTTTTTTTAAGAACCTGTTAAAAATGTTCAAAAAGGAGAGGGGAGGAAGAAGAGGCTGAAGGCAGAACAGCACATATGAGTTGTGCAATGGACACAGAAATATTATCAGCATTGAATAACCTGGAGCTCACCTGGAACCACATTTATAATCAGGACATACCTGTGAGAGGTTTTACTCCTGTCACCGCTGCTGTTGGAAGGAGACTTCTTCACCTCCAGCCTGTAAGAACACAAATGTCTTACAGCTTCTGCACTATTTGGTAGATAGCTTGCTAGTTTATTGTAAAGAGCTTCCCTAAAGTAATACTCTTTCATTCCCTCTTAACTTTGTAGCCAGCTTTACACAATTAATTAGGGAAGTGTTCAAAGACCTAGATTTTAAACCACTTAATTAATAAGGAATGAATGTTTAATGGCTATTCCTCTCAGACTATTTAATTTAATGAGAGAATTTGCAAGAAAAAGCAGCAAGAAAAATCGATTTAGTGTATAACAAATTGCAACAGAAAACAGAAGTGTCTGGGGTGAACATATGTATCTATTTACTGTTTGACCGTATAAGAGCATCCCTATCTGAGCTCAAGGTGTTGCACAGTTTTGGTAATGGTGAACAGAACTCATTAATTCCGAGAACAGAGGAGCCTTGTCATTTGCCCCAGATCCAAGCAAAGGCTGAGAAAGAGACCAATGACCTCCCGAAGTCCTGGGTGCCCTCCTGAGTGCAGGTGCCAGCACGTGGTGCTCAGCTCAGCATCACGCCAGGCCAGGAGGCTGGAGGCAGCCCTCGCTGGGTCACAGAAGGGAGGAGACCCTGTTCAGGAGACAGGACATGTGTGGCACTATAATGTCCCTGACCAGAAAAACTAGGGAGTCCTCCCCCTAACACCCAGCTAAGCAATGTGATTTCATGCAGGACACATTTATTGGAACTAAATCTTTCTATTACAGAAACAAAAATCAGACTGCAGCAGCCTATCAGTTTTATTTTGTAAGAGCTGTCACACTGACATCCCTCTGAAAGCAAAGTTTCTTTTCAAGTCAGTGGAAGGTCTGAATGCCAGATGACGGGAACATGCCCTTCCAAGTTACTGAGACATTTTTAGTTGTTTCTTTCCCCGAGGTATCTGCCACAAACAAGAAGAGCCAAGACTGAAGACAGGATAACTTAGTAAAGAGCACTGAAATACTTCTAATAATACAAGTAAGACCTAAGAAAATATCAGAGCTGCTGTTATACTAAGCTTTGTAAAGACCATAAAAGAAACTGCCTCTCTACTGAGACATTTCAAATCTAAGCTCTGCTTTTAAAACAAAACTACTCTGGTACATACAAAACATCAGGCTTTGGGTTGGGGAGAAATGTTGCTTTGTTGTTTTATTTTAAGAACATGGAAGTATAAGCATTCCAAAAAAAACCCACTGAATTTGAAGAAAGGTTTTGTTCATCAGTACTGGTAGGACTGAATGATAAGGTGAAATGAGACTGCAACGTATATAACATTTCAAAATAAATAGTAACATATAACATTACTATCATTTTGCCAACCAGCTGCATGATTCATCCCCCTATGATGATTTAGCCACCTACCTGTTTCCCCAAGACATTGAGAATATAGGCTTGCTGATACAAATAATATTTTTCCCCAGCTATCACTAATTAAGCCTACTGCTGTAGTTAGGATCAATCCAGTAAGTCTAATTGAATAAGAAACTGGATCTCCACAGAACTGGGCTTCTCTTCCACAGTTCATATAGAGAAGGTATTTACAGTGAATATTGCTAGTCCACATTAGGAATTGCTTTTATAAAAAAACAAGAGATAACTTCTGGTCACAAAGAAGGAGCGAGGGGGAAGTAATAGGGAAAGCTTTTTGGCTTTCAGAGGGCAAATCTGAACCCAGAACCCAAGAAACTCTGAGGAGTAAGGAATAATTGTGACATCACCAGAAAACTCGCCAGCCTGGTACGGCCCTTGGACTATTACCCACTACTGCTCTTCCCTGCAGGTGGTGATGAAGCTGCAATGCGTAGTCCAAAAGCGATCAAAAGAGACTTCAGGGCCTTGGGGTGGTTGGTGAGGGAATCCGGTGCACAGGTTATTTTTCGCTCTATCCTTCCAGTTGCAGGCAGTGACTTTGGAAGAAACAGATGGACCCAGTCTATTAATACATGGCTCCGTGGCTGGTGTCACTGCTGCAATTTTGGGGCTTTTGATAATGAGATGACCTCCACGGCACCAGGCTTGCTGGTGTCAGATGGGATTCACCTTTCCCAAAGGGAGGAAGAGAGTCTTTGTTCAGGACCTTGCAGGGATCATTGACAGAACTTTAAACTAGGCGTGAAGGGGGAGGGGGATATATCAGGCTTGCTTGCGACAAGCGGTGGGATGACACGCCAAGATTAGAAGGATGGGGTGATAGAGAGGGCCCTCAGCCTGTTGCTGGGAGATGTGCTGGACACACTGCAGCACACTTGAAATCTTACAGAGATAAGTTGGGGGCTCCTGAGGTAATAGGAGCCAACAGGGAAACACCGGTGAAATACCTCAAAGGAATTCCAGCCACTCTAGCCAGTAAGTCAGCTTCATTGAGGGCCCAACTTTAATGCCTCTATGCAAACACATGTAGTGTGGGGAATAAACAAGCTGCCTTCCAGTACCTGAAGGGCCTACAGGAAAGCTGGAAAAGGGCTGTTTACAGGGGCATGGAGGGATAGGACAAGGGGGAATGGGTTTAAACAGAAAGAGGGGAGATTTAGGTGAGATATTAGGAAGAAATAATTCTCTATGAGAGCGGTGAGGCACTGGAACAGAGTGCCCAGAGAAGCTGTGGAGGCCCCATCCCTGGCAGTGTTCAAGGCCAGGTTGGATGGGGCGTTGGGCTACCTGGTCTAGTGGAGGGTGTCCCTGCCCATGGCAGGAGGGTTGGAACTAGATGATCTTTAAGGTCCCTTCCAACCCAAACCATTCTATGATTCTATCATATTGGCCAAAAAGCAGTAAGACTGGCTGGGTAAATGAGAGGACTGGAGTAAACAAGAAAGTGTTTCCTCAGCAAATCTCTGGGCCCACCCCAATAATTTTTACTCTGGCCAGCAGCAGCCTCTCTGCCAAAGAGGCAGGATGCCTCTGCATTTTTCGTTCCAGCCAGAATAGGATTTAACCCTAAACTTATTTACAAAAAATCATTTGAACTCTAAAATTTATGTAATCACTTATGACTAACTCCTCATTATAACAGAAGTTATATTATATGCAATTATCTCTTCAGTTTGGGTTTTAAATTAATATGAGTCATTCTCCTTCCATTTAAAACCTCATTTTCCACATATACAACATTTCCAACCAGCTTTGGAAGAAAAATATCAAAGGGGCTAATTCCCCCCCTGTTTCAATTTAACTGAAGAAAACAGAGTTACATAAGGGACAGATTTAAATCGTTACAGTGTGCCTGAGCTCTCACAAGGAAGAGAAAGCAGTGGCAAATCTATGGGTGCATAAAAAATTCAGTATCTTTTACTGGGTTTTAATGAGGCATTTTTGGTTTAACTTAGGGGGGGGGGCAGGGAAAGAGGAAAGTATTTCTGCACCACCATACTAAACATACCATGGAACAAGACTTGTCCTCTTTCCTGACCCCTATTATGCTCCTGAAATTGCTCACAAAATGAAGCATAATTGATGTGATTGTCAAATCCCCTCTCCAAGCACAGTAATAACTTCCTGCACCTAAATACTGCGGGACTTTTGTCAGAAGAGAAGAAAGCTCTCAGCTCCCTCCAAGAAGCAGCAGCTTTCTTGGCACCGCCATTCTGTTTCAACAAAATTATCTAATCTATATGCTAAATTATTCTCACATTTAGAGCTGCACCACTGCTGTGCTGTCACTCTGGCACTGCCCCAGCACAGCTGGTTTTGGCTTTGGGACATTTTGCAAGACACCACACAGGGCTGCGAGGGCTGGTGTGTTCAAAGCTTGATTGTGCTTTCTGGGCTTGACCCACCAGATGCGTTTTGCACCATCCCTTTAGTGGTGGTTTACTGCCTCAGGTGGCTGCCACTGGCTGCAGACAGAGCACTGGGATGGGCTCCCATCAGCTGCCTGGGCCTCTGATGCTCTCCTAACCTGCACCACACACATAAGCCTTAGAACATGAATCAATTAATTTTCCAACTATTTCAAGTAATCTTTACCTATGGACATCTTGTGAGCTTCCTGTGATCACAGACTTCTCTGAAGTCCAGGCCATACTTGGTCATACAGAAGATGCCAATACCTGGCAAGCAGTTGCCTTAAAGATGCCTTGCTAGCCCTGATTTTCAATGGCAAATGATATAGTCAGGTAAATAAATATTGCTATGACGAATCTGAGAAAACAACTCTCTCCTATTTGTGGCCACTTTACTTATTTATTTTACCAAATTCACTACATGAACCAGACCAGCTTCTGCAGTATGACTTCTCCTGAAAAATAAGAAATTTATAATAGGGTGTATTTTGGCTTCCTTTCTGTATTTCTTTTCCCATATTAGTCAAGCATATAGATTTATAGTAAAAATAAGTGCATGTACAAATATCAAATCTTATTTCTTAGTTTTAACTTTAAATTCCCTTCCCAGACAAAATCTGAATGCTCTTACATGAGCAAGGAGAATGATCAAAGTGAACTGTGAACAAATATTTGAGAATGTTTGAGACATTTCAGAGCAAGGGTTTGCTGTCTTGGTTTGGCTCCATCTTTCCGTGGGAATGATCTGAATGCATTAAGACGACTATTAAAACGCAACCCTCCTTTGCATGTAAAATAGAAATTCGCAGACAAATTACTTGAAGTGGAATGTATTCGATTCCACCCCAAGAGAGAACATTTTGTTTTGAGGAAAGCCAGATGCATAAATGCTTATGAGCTCTATGCACACAAGTACTTAAAGCTGTGTATAGTGTATGATTTAAAAGGCACTTCCCTCAAAAAGGCGTTGCTGGAAGATGACAACTGATGGTCAGTACACGCCTGGCCCCTTTCTGGTCCAAAAAGGAGGGGAAGCCCTAGCAAACACCTTGTTGCAGCAAGGCAGTTGGTTTGGGGGATCCAGGAGGGCAGCTGGCCAGCGGCCAGCGGGGAGACAGGCAGTTGCTGACAAGAGCAGCAGCAGCTACTGAATGCAGACCTGTGCTAAAATAGCCAGAGCTAGTAACAGACAGTTACTGGTGGTGGTGCTTTTCCAAAAGGAAGCATTTCTAAATAAAAATATTCCACGTTTTGGATTAAAAGTTTTCATTTTCAATGTTTTATATTTCAGTTCTAGATTTAAAATAAGACCAAAAAAACCTCTTGGTTTTGACATAAAGCAGGCACTTCTCACACACACACAAAGTAAAGTTTCATTTAAGTAGCAAAGCAATTTGCCAGTAAAAGGCAATTCCGACAGAATTGTGGCCCACCTGCTTCATGAGTAGTGAAAATGGATTTTAAAACTCCTACAACACCTACAGGATGAAGCAAATTTCCCTTTGCCCCATGCACAGCACATTCAGTTTGATACCTGGGATGTGCACACCAGCTCTTTAGAAACTCCACCGGGTTTGGCAGCACGATGTGCAACGCTGCTGTTACATTTGAAAATACGATGATCAGATGATCATGTTGAATGAATGACACTAACACACTACAAAGATGACAGAAGTAAAAATTGCAGGAGAAGCAAACATCTACGAATGCTGTAATTAGACCCAGCCATGATTTGGAGTAGCTCAGTACACCTTTTCTGTGAAATTATTTCTGTCAGCATTCTTAAAATATTACTGCTAACCCATAAGAAATATTCCTCGTTGATTTTGACAGGCATATATATTTGAATCTTACCCAGAGATGAGCTATCAGTGACTGATGTGTTAAACTTTTCCATGCCGATGTTAATTTGTTTGCAGTGGGGGAGGTAAGCTCTCCGCATGGCTTAAATCTCACTGTAGCTTGAAAGACTTCATATTGTTGAAGGTTTCGTTCCTAAGAAACATTCATAAATTTAATGTCTAAAAAGGTAGCTAAGTAACCTGTGACTGACATTTACACACACACACTCATATGTAATATATTAACTCGGTGTTTATGGCTCTGTGTGCAGTTAACAGCACTGCAATTAAGCTCCGGCATAATACTGAATTTCAAAAGGCCAACAAAAGGATGGATATAAAATAAGCCGGCAGAAACAAATCCTTTATCGTTGCATTTTCCCTTAGGTGGCTGCATCCTTAAAGAAGGACTCACAAGCACTGGGGCTGGGCTGAGCCTGTGAAGTGTTCAGAAATGAGGTGCTTTATCACAGTCCCACTGGGGACTTTCTGATTCAAACTTCAGTACCTGTTCTGAAAGCAGAGTAAGGCATGAGTTACTTACCCCATTAAATCTCATACCCAAACTAGATGACAAAAAGATGGTGATTTGCAACGTGATCAGCTGCTTAATGCTGCACTTCTATTTCCGGTGGAGAGTCCAGCTACAAGTGCTCCTGTTGTCAGAAACACCTGTAACTAGTAAGGCTTCCAAACATCTCAGCAGCATGGATTACCTCCTCTTTGAAAGATGCCGTCAGATCCATCTGTACAATGCACACCCCTGAGATAAAGGGATGGTGCGTGCCTTTGCAATGCATTTTCCCCGAGCGCCCATGCCGTGTTAACGCCCTAGCACCTCACACGAACAGGCTAAAGGATTGCTGTTGCAGCAAAATTAAAGTTTCCAACAAAACGGCTATCCATTAAAAAACGCCAGCCTGTAGAAATTAACTCTTGTCTTGCAACATGTCAGGTTTGATTTACCAGAGGCAATTTTTTGCTTTCTGGTGGAAAGTCCATGGCACATTTTAACCCAGAGGCCCCACGGGCAAGTGTGCTCATACACCACCTTTCCCCCCGCCCATTTCAGACCCCAGATCTTCTCACACCTCTGGGTAGCTTTTAAAGCTCCTCCCAAATTGCCTTGGGAAATGAACACAGACTTTATGAGGTCATTTGTCTTTAATGCACTTTCTAAATATTTAAATATGGTACACTGTTTATGACATTTCTGGATTAATTCAGTGTAGCTAGCCCACTGCAAGCCCACAGTTCAGCAAGGATTTTCATGAGCGTGATTCTGGACTTAAGACTATGCATAGCACACTTTGATTGAAAGATTTGTTATTACTTTGGTGCTGATCCTAAAAATAGTCCTGATTCTTTACTCACTCACTTACTGTAAACTGCAAAGGGCATGAACCACATATCAGGCTAAATAATGCCAGCTGGGTTTTTTTTAATCTTAATTGTATAACATCTTTTCTCAAAATTACTTAATGGATGTAACACACATAATACATAAATACAGAAAGGGCCCCATATCATTAGCAATCACAGCAATCTGCTGCATAGAACTATTAGAGAGAAAAGTAAATGCGACTGTACAAAACGCTCTTCACTTTGGAGACAGAGAACGCATGGAAGCTAATTTGTTCCTCTACTATCACCACTTCTCAAATTGGCAACAGCCTCCTAAATTGAGTCCTATATTATTCATAAGCATTATACAGCACTTTCAGTAAAGCAGTAGGTAACTACCAGTCGTTCTGCTTTTTAAAGCTGAGTAAGCAAACCATTCTGCTTTATTAACTAGGACAGGTTTTGTTAGAATTATCTGTAATACAAGTGATTCAATCCATTGCTTACCAGGATTGCACACGCTGATTAGCTAAATGATACTTCAGAAAAAGAACACTCTAAATTCTCGAAGTCTTATGAGAGGTAGATTATGTGGCTTATCAAATAAATAATTTCAGAACAGTGTGTGCCTGTTGTATTTTATCCTTGCATAATAATCAGAAACCTATTTCTGAAAAACTTCTAAGGAGCCAGGAGTGATTTGGAGTTAAAAGGCCAGAGTGTGTTTTCTGCTTGTGGCAATTTAGCACAGATACTTTAAATGTGTTTGCTATCCAATTAGTGCTTATTTCTGTCCTTTGGAACTGCATTAAATCAGGTTAATGAATGAAAATTGCTGATGGTTTAATAATGGCTATTTTAACACTAAGCAGATTCAGCTCTGATTTCTAGCATAAGTTAGTTTATTTACACACAGTTTGTGTTCCTACGTACTTGTATATACACATGCACACACACATGAGGCACAATGATCTGTGAACTGAGGGTGGACTAAGGCTATCATCTCCTGTGTTATAACTCTACAGTCTCAAAAAATGAATTTGAAATCGTGTGCCTGCACCTATGCAGCACACCCTTCACAAAACTCTATCCAAATGTCGTATCTTACCCTGCGGTAAGCCTGTGCAAAGGGCAGGCAACCGTCTAGTGGTTCAAAAGCCAGTTCCCTTCTCCTTTTCTACCTCCATGGTAATGTAGTGACAAGTCTCCCTGTTGGTCTTAAAAAAGCAGAAAATAGTTATGTATGCAAAATTTTAAAATAATACAAAATTAAACCAATGTCCTTTCAAACAAAATAGAGCTTGCAGCATCATTACGGTGCATGAATTGTGCCACGTGCGGGTGTGCAGTTCTGCAGGCACTTTCCCCAGCACTAGTCCCAGCTTGGGAGAGGCATCAGGCACAGCACGGCTTAACCCCTGCCTGCAGGAAGCTGTGTGCAGCAAGGATTTGCCCCTCTTGGTTGGTACAAACTCAGCTTGTGCTCTGGAGCCTGTGCTCTTGGAGCATGTGCTCTGACTAATTATTTATCTGGCATTCAGGTAGCCCTAGAGCAGGACTCCGGACCCTTCTGCAGGGCAGGAGCTCACGTAGCATTGTCCACATCCTGGTTTCTTTTCACATGCTCAGAGAAGGCGACCAAAGGCACTTTCTTCAGTTCAAGAGCAGGCTCTAGCTGCCCAGCGGCTTCCCTGGTGGTGTGCAATGCCTCTGCTCCCCTAATACAGCGGTACAGCTCTTCCAGCTGCACTCATAAACTCTCGTAGGGTGCAGAAGTAATTTATACTATCTCCAGTTGCACTTGAGACTATTTCCAAACTGTATTGTGACTGTAACATTATTACCCTCCTCAGCACTGCATTCTAAGGTTTCTTTAATATGTATCTTTGAATAAATATTACAGTCAGGCAGGAAGGCAAATCAGAGGTTCCAGGCTTAGCCTTTCTCATTTTACCCCATATCAGACAATGAACCTAGCCTTGCTGGCCATAAATCTGGCCAAAAAGAAAAAGGCCTTCTAAATATTTTTGACAGTACCAAATATAGCTGTTCCAGTCACATGTCTCAGTCATCCAGAGGGTATAAGCACTCTAAGAGAGATATAAAATAGGCTAGCCACAGCCAATGCAAAACCAAAATCTATTTCAGAGGCAGTAGCTTCAAATTTAAGAAAAACTCTTTTGCTATTTTCAGTATTTTAAATTTAAAAACCAAGCCTAAGTGAATGTAACTTAGAAAGTCCTTTTGGAGATTAGCATTTGAGAAAGTTTTGGGAGCTGCAGGGATTTTCAAAACCTGACTAATCCCCATACTGCAGTTCTACAGGCTTTGGAGCTTGAAGTTCCAGCAGTGGAGAACTTATTGTAGAGATTATGATCAGAAAAGACTGGTTTGCATGGGCTACACTTATAAACTCAGAAGTGAAATCCTCCTTTTTCCCATTTTGTTTGATCCAATCAATATGGACAGTGTTTGAATTCTTCCACAAACCATAAGTGAGCTTAACTTGAACAGAATTTTTATTGTTGAAAAGTTAACATTGACTGTCATTACTGTTCCTACTAATCTACATAGTTTCTGATCACATTTTCCTGCAATATCTTTGTAGAGCCGCAGGATTTACTTCATTTAGACAAGATGCATAACTTACTGCTCTGATAGCTATCCGAATCCTTCCTGTGTCCATTAAACTCCTACAGATTTTTGTGGGTATAATGAGGAAAAAAAAAATGTTTTGAACAGCAACTATCAACCTACCATAAACTTCAAACAGTTAAAAAAATCTTTCACTATCCCATTTCCACAGTATCTGACGACTAAAATATTAAAATGTGAGAAGATCAATTATTAAACCACATCCTTTATTCACTGACACTTGTTGTCAGTAAAGCCAAGCTTCAGTTTCTCAGCCTTCCTACAGTGTATTTTATTGTGATAATTCTTCTTTTTGCATTTTTCCTTCAAGTTTGGGTGTTTTTAATAACTCCTAGATCACAGAGCTGGACTTGCGTCTTTTCAATGAACCTAAGTTCAAACTGTCCTGCAAAATGCCACTGACTCGGCATCATGTTGGTGCTACTATGGTGGGTGCTACCATGGTGGGTGCTACCTACCAACTCACTATTCTGGAAGAGAAAAAGAGCAGCAAAAGAAGAGGATTAACTTCAAGCTGCTGGGCAAGACATTTTTTGGTGGGCATGTTTGAGACTGTATTTATTAATGACCCCCCCTTCAGGGGAAGGATAACTTTCCCCATCACACAAAACTGTATAAAAGAAAATCACTTATACATTTATTATTGCAGAGTGCCTTTTGATTTCCCTGGTGACTCCCTGATACATTCCTCCCTTACAGACATTCATTGGAGCTGCTGAGACTTTCTATTGAAGCCGTTGCTGCCAAAGGACCTACAATCACAAGTAGTGAGGAAGCCACACAGGGAGCACAGCACAGCAGCCCTCTCCAAAAACAAGTTCCCAGGGGGATGTAGCAGCTCCACTCAGGCAAGCTGCCATGTCCCATTTTTCACTTGTAGCAAGGCAAAGACCATTCCAAACTAGCACGGATGTCTCCTTCCCGGGCTGTTCATACCAGTCACCCTCCCAAAGTGCTCCGCTAGGAAGCACTGATCGGAGACATGGGCAGGCACAAGGCTCTGGGGAATGGGACTCCCCTCCCTTCGGGCTGTATGTCAGAAATTACTCCCCTATGATAACATAAGATTTTGAGCCCACTCAAGCATAAGTCGACCGTTAACTCAGGATTATTAAGATCCTCTTACTATTGTCTATAATTCATTTATAGCACTCGACATGCTGAAGAGAGGCACTTCAGCGTATGATGAAACTGAAGCAGATGCAGCTCTTGATTGTACAACTGCTTATCCAGAAAATGCAAAGCAAAAAGTTCAGCAGCCAGCTGCTGGCAGCTCGGCTTGTCTGTCTGAAGAGCTGCTGGTGGCCTCTCAGCTCTGTCCCTTGTTCACACATAAGGAAATGAAAGAGAAGATACATCACATGATTTATCCAGAGATGCGGATCATACCCCTGCTACTGGCACATGCACCTGCAACGCCTGAGGAAATAATTTTCCCGAACTTTAAGATGTTTTTTTTTTTTGCTAAACCCAGAAGAGTTTTAAATTCAAATTTGCCAAAGTTCACTGATACATAAGGCATTTGGAATAATTCAAGACATATGAATCTACTGATAAAAAATTAATAATGAGATAACAATAATGAAGACAAAGTACAGCACTAGTATACAAATATTCCCTTTATACACATACAGCATTTTCATGAAAAACCAAAAGGTGTAAGGACATGTCCTTTCTGAAGTTCCTCAGAGGACTCGGGAAGCAAAATCTCTGCATAACAGCGCTTATCTTTGCAACATTTGCCACTTGCACAGTTCAGCCCTCCAATTTCTTTCATGATCCTATCTAAATTCAAGCAGTAATCCAAAAAACCTACCTGATTTGTAGCCTTGATTTGTTCTACCAATGGTCTTTAATGTCCTGCAAAACACTCCTGCGTGTGTTGCACTGTGATTCTGAGGCGCTACAAAATGTTATGGGGAAGGCAGGTAGGTACCAGCCTTGGGGAGGGAGGTGGAAGAGCCGGGGTGAGAGGAGCAGAAGTGGTGGATCCATGTGCACACACGTACGTACATGTGCATACCCTGAACTACCACTGCACACTGCTTTCCTAAGATGTGGGTGAGACCAGTGAGACCAGTGACCACCAGTACCAGGCTGTCCAGTGAATGCCGGCAGCAAGCGATTGGTACATACATAGACTATTTCTTCATTTTACAGCCTCAGGAGAAAACCTTCCTGAGTCTGGGTCTGCGCAAAGACCACTGTGTTTAACAGCCACGGTGGACCTGTACTCTTTAAACATGTTTAATAAAAGGTTGGCATCCCATACCATCTTGAGGGCATAAGCACCACAAAGCAATTATGTGCTATCTGAAAAGCAACATTTTCTTCTTGATTAAAATAAGCTATTTGTCAGTACTATGTAGAGGGGAGGGTGACACTTGCCTTGTCAAGAAGCTGCAGTCACCGGCTCAGGTGTGCAAGGGAACAGTCACTGGTGGAAACTGGGAGGGCAGACGCTGCTGAGAGGAGATAATAACGAGAATCAGCATCTTCCTCTATATGTGAGGGTAAAGGGGCAGCAGGTATGGGCAAAACACTGAGAAAAATAATTAACAAATAGAAACTATCTCACAGGAGTTAGCACAGACTGTTTCTGTCACTTCTCCGGCAATATCCACATCATAAAACCGGTGTTTGCCTTTCTACATAGGCAACCTGCAACAGCAATGTGTCTGTATTTTGGTAAGTACAAACCCAGGTCACCAAGCCAGAGAAACAGGCAAAGCCTACAACAGGTCATATCATCTCAGTTAGCTGAACGCGTGGACTTGGCTGAAGTGCCACCAGCAGCCCTCCCTGACTAGTTTATTGCCAACGCTATCAGTGCCAACAGCAGCATGGAGGATTCAGTAACTGTGGGTCTCACCAAAGCTTCAGCGCATTGTATCCCGGCTGTTCCCCTCTAGCCACTTTCCAGCACTTGAGACCAACAATTTCTTCTCATCTGATTTCTGAAAGCTATCTCTGATTCCTCCAGCCACTGCACTGATTTTTCATAATTCATTGTGCTCTTCCCATATATGAAACAGCCCAGTAACATTTTCAACAAAAGGTGTTATGGACAGATGGTTCAGGCAATTACGGTACATTCCTGTAGGAATTGCACCAAGAGAAAAAGTCTTTAGGCAACTTTTCCAAGCTAGTGACTTAGAAAAGATCTCCTTCTTTCTTTTGGAGCAGGAGGCAGCCCGAGTGCCTGCAGCCACCCATGGCACAGGGATGGTTCCCAAGGTGCTGGCAGCTGCCGGTGCAGGCAGGGATGGCCCAAGGCCCCACCACCCAGCCAGGGGTCAGGACTACACGATGCACACTGAAATGCTCCTGCCCTGAAAGCCCGGTGTGTGAGAGCACAGCCAGCCCCCAGGCACTGCTTTTACAGCCATCAGTGGAGCACTTGCTGAGACTCACCAGTCTCACCAGCTCAGTCTCTCTCCCCCTCTACTCAGCCTCCATCCAGCGTTTCTCTTCCAGCTGTCCCAGAGCCCACAGCCAGCCACTTTTCTAAACTGCTGTTCCCTCTTCAGAAATAATTTTTGAAAAGCCATATCATGATGTAAAAAAAAATATTCCTGTATTAATACTTATCTTTCCGTTAACATGGTTGCCAGTTGTTTGTAGGCTTTGTTTAATATCATCTTTTCAATTTAAATGTTCTTATTCCAAGATAAGAAAAACAATTCACTGACTTGCATTTCTTTTATCTGTCCTAATTAGTTTTCTAATTAATTCATAACTCCAAAAGCCTTCATTTATTTCATGTTTGAATTTAACTTCTGAGCTGCCATAATCAGATTAGCAATCAAACCCATTTTGAAAATATTTCTTCTCCCAGGAAGCTGGGAAAGCTCATACAAAACTGCCTCTGCGAATCTAATAAGCTTAAGGTTTCTGCTTTGTTCTCCCCAGTCTAATTTTCAAGTTTGCAACATCCCACTCAATCCGATGTGAACTTACCCATACAGGGATGATTCTTTCCCTCAGCAACAACTCTGTTATTATTAGTTATTTGCATTTCAGTGTTTGGAAAGGAATCAAAGGTGTAGGGAACTGGGTTGCACCAAGCCTCACAATGCCTCCCAGGCACAGCCACACTGGGACACCCAGACCTCCTGTTTCCCAAACTATTGCTCTCCCCACAGTGCCAAACCACACCACTCCTCAGCAGTGACAAGTGACATTTCCCTGGCGTGCTTGGAAAGTGGTCCATTAAAAAGTACAGGCAGCTGCAAATCACAGAATCACAGAATCACAAGGGTTGGAAGGGACCTCGAAAGATCATCCATCATAAAACAGGATGCGAGGGAGCAGGTAGCAGGGAGTTGTATCCCTCTCCAAAACAGTTTCACTAACATCTCTCTGATGCATCTCTCTGAAAGCACTTACATGTGTGCTCGTCTTTGAATATATGCTCGGTCCCCCTGAAGTCTCTGAAAGATAAACATCCTCAAGAACACCTTAACTAGGCAGACTTAGCATGGGATTACACTCCTTAGCTGATTTGGAATCTGGAAAATGTAACCCAAAAAGTAGAAAGTCTTGTCAGGGCAGATTTACAGAGCATGATGACGCTGTCTGTGCCTATCACACAGAAACACTAAGATTTCTTGTTTAATTTATACTCTCATTCTTGCCAGTTTTGCCCTGGAAATGCAGAAATTACAGCACATTTCCTACAGCATCCCTTCTAACCTTTCTGCTATCAAACTTTGGAGATATTCAGAACCTTCTTCTCTATGGTAATATTTATAACAGTTTTCTAAAAATCCTAATAAACGCTGTCTCATTTTTGTGCTCTCCTTGAAGTATTACCTGATCCTTCAGGTACTACCTGACATCACAACGGACTAATTCAAAACAACCTGAACAAACAGTGGTTCACACCACATTCACAGTCTGTATACCTTAGATATTTTTTTTAAAAAATAACATAACATGCTAATTTCTTCCATATGTGTGTGAAGAGACAGGAAAATATTAAGAAATTACATAAATAAAGACCTTTTTCATTTACATAAACACAAGTGAAAAAGCAATTGAGAGAATCACATTATAGTAACTCTAGCACAGGCATTCCAAATCCTTTGGACACATCAAAACCATAAAAGTTTTAAAATTTAACTAAGCATTTTCCAGCCTGTGCCCAGAGAGTTCTGTAGTATCTGGCCCAGGTTAATGCAATGATTAAAATATGGACACATATAGAAAGAGAGGAATAATACTTCTAATGACATATTCTACTGTGTTGCACTAAGGACAAGTTTAGTTGGATAAAAGCTGCTACATGAGAGCTTTACCAAGGCTCACAGGCAGATGAAGAAAGCCTTGAAGAAGACAGCTACAAAAAAGCATTTAAAATACATATAAATAGCCATGTATTTGTGTAACACTGAAGTTTTTCTTGCTTTTAAAATTATTCAGAAGAAATCTAAGTGGCATGAAATGACAATTCAGTTTAAGTCACCCGCATTAATCAATATTCATTTATTCTTACAGCAAGTAATATGTGTGTTAACGTTTTGTCTTTAAAAAAGGATTAACAACATTAAAACCAGCTCTCATGATGAGAGAAAATTTAACGTATATTCATTCTTGCTAAAGAATATATGTATCGCTCCTATCATGTTGTTATATAAGCTTTCAGTGATTTCATAACATTTGTGTGTTTGCGTATTAAACATTTGTACTCACGAACTGCAGATTCAGTGCTGAAACTGCTAATTGTGCAACGGCATCAAGATTAAAAAAAAAAAAATCCGAAAAGATTTTTCTTCTTTTAAAAGCATTCTGCGCACGCTCCATGTAAAACATTGCAGCAGCTGACAGCACCCAAATTCAGACGTCTGTGTGGGCTGAGTGGGAAATGATCTTCCATTAATTTCCAGATAACTTCTAGATGCCGTAAGTGGCATGATGTTTGATCTCATGTTTTTCAAGGTTGGGGGTTTTTTGGACAACTGAAACCCATTCGGAATTCATCTGCTTATAAAAGCAACCTGAAGAACTCGTCAGAGGAGGGGACACATCGGTACCTGTCACGCTGCAGCGCACAGGCAGCGCAGCATGCTCTGAGTCTGTCTCCTCAGAAAAACTCAGCTCTAGATAGCAACAAAGTGATTTTTAAAAGCAGTTATAGCAAAGGAGTGAATACGTGCCAGCACCTCAGTTTTTCCCCAGCATGCAGTAACACCAGGCAGAGGTGCAAAAGTGAGATCTTTGGAGTTTGGACTCCAGAACTACTCTCATGCTGCAATCTGTAGTCCAGCCAGATTTGGGTCAATGCATTTCCAACAGCCCAAGGAGCCGTTCAGGAGACCCCAGATGGACCTATGTGCTACACATGCAAAGTGCAGGGACTGTACACCATCGTCTGTCCGTCCATCCATCCACACAACACATTTCTGCCGGTCAGGGGAATGAAAGTTTACCAAGACAGGAATCAAACCTGCCAGCACAGCAGTCTGAGGGCTGTAACCTCTTTGCAGTTGTCTCCTGCTGTGCAGTTTGTGCTTCACTTGGGTTTGTCATCTCTGAGGGACACTGAAATCCAAGGCAGAGGTGCGTTAAAATTATGCAGCATTTAAAGATCAATATCTGTTAAAGCTGCAACTTCTACAATCCCACCTCCTCCGTCCTTGTCCCACTCAGGACTGTCAGCCCAGCAGTGAGAGAAACCCTGGGCTGTGACGCTGCTGGACAGGAGCCAGCGCAGCGCAAGCAGAGGAGCAGCAGAGCGTTCTGGGCGCAGACTGGGCACACTGGTAATGCAGTGCAACGCTACGCTTTGCAAAGCAGTGCTTTATATGTAATCCATTACGGGATGGAGGACACCACAGTTTAGAGGATGCGTCACTTTTTAGCACCGCGCCTGTGTACGCGTTATCCTCCCGTGCAAACACCGTCTGCCTGCAGTGTAGGTGCAGGGGGTGTTAGCAGAGCTGGTGCACTGAGGCGTAGCACTCCGCTGCTTTTAGCTGTGCCTTAGTGCTTTCCTAAGCATCTTGCTCGCAGGATTTAATACTTCCCATCATCTCCTTTCGCTACGCACCCCTCTGTCTGACACGTAAATGATGAAAGTGTACTCTTCCTATTTTGGTATCTCGTCCTGACAACCAGCTGCAGGGAAAACACAGTCAGTCAGTATTTGACAGGAATGAAAGAACAAGCAGGCTGAATTTGACCCGTGCACTGAGTTTCAAAGGCAATCCTGTAAACTCTCCTCAGCAAGGCTGGAGCCTAACACCACCGGCTGTCAGAGATGCTCGCCCCTTCGCAAAAGTCCCTAGCTCTGGCAGCAGTTCCTGTAGCCCACTAAATCATATCTTTATCAGAACACAGGCGTGTATAACAGCTCTGACAAGCACTTGACTGGCTGTACATCCCTGTGTTTTAGGATTATGAGTGAGCCTGATGTGAAAACCAGGACCTTTCATGCAGGAATAGAAAGCACCGTGTAACACTGCTCTGACCACAACAGTCGCACGCGTGTCCGCCACGCGGCCCACAGCCACATGTGCTGAAATGCCTGGGTGCCTGGGACTGGAGTGACCTGGAATGGCTGCCCAGGGGCTGGCAAACCCACATTCATGGGGGGAAAAGCTTCCAGGGTTTGGCAGCCTGGACAATGTAGAGTGGAAAAGTCCACTTGCCAAATCCACTGAGAGGCAACCAGCATTTCACTGTTTTGATATTTCTGAAGCTCAGATTAACCTGACTCCAAGACTAGATTTTCTGAGCTATGATCCTTTTTGTATAACCTTACAACAACTACTGCTTGCAACTGGATGGAAATTTTCCAGGAATACTGCAAACGACAAATGGTTTGACAAAACCTGAGATTTTTTATCCACAGAGATGCTCCTTATACTGGAGGAAATAAGAACCCTTCACTAAGCACTTGGGAATATTCATTATTTATACAACCAAAACCACTCTCAGGTCTCTGTTTATGTACTTCTCCATCAAAAGCTTTTACATTACTCTTATAAGTATCAGAGCCTACTTTTTTGATGCTGAAATTTCACATCTTTACTGAAAATTAAGGCTTCCAGTAGCTTGCAGCTCTCCTGTACTGGAGTTCATTCACTACTGCTGTATCTCTTACCGAGTATTAAACCTATGTTGTGGTCAAAAAGTGGTTGGTCATGCTTTAAAGTATTTAATCCATTTCCCCAGGTCCCTTGCATAGTCATCCACATAACACTAAAGAAGCAAGCCCAGTACTTTACACACCATGTATTTGTCACGGAATGGTTTCTCACTAGTAGGAATTTTTTTTGACCCAAGTGAAAATTTATATTGTGGAGTTCCTGAAAGTGGGCGGTCGGGCACAGACACCTAAGCCCTCAAGCGTTTCAGCTAAGTGGAGCATATACCACTCACAGTAACACTGTTGAGCGCCAAGCTTTGGGCACTTAAGTGCTTAGGTAGAAATGTAGTTGCTGATGATCCCATGTAATCCACTGAAAATGATCATTCCCCTTGGAAGCACCTCTGTCTCTTCACTGACTATGCAGAGATCCCCTACCTGGATGCCTTTAATATAGTCTTAGCACTAAAACGCCCTGAATTGCTACTGTCTTCCCTTCATGTTCATCATCTTCCTTTGTATTGCCACAGATGTGCAGAAGGCATTCGGTCCTCTAAAAACTAAACTCTGTAGATTTCTCTGTACGCTGACCTTCCAGGTGCAGAAAGGAGCTGAGAGCAACATGGATTTCAAAATCACAATGGATGGAATAAGTAGCTACAAATATTTTTTTTTATGTATGAAAAATAATGACAGTATAGAACACCAAAAAAAGTCTTTAAGACATTTCCTAACTGGAGGGAGAAATAAATTAAAAAGAGATGAAAATTTTATAGCAGTCAGTGATTTCACTTTGGAAAACCTGCTAGGAACAAAGTTAATGGCATAATCTTTTTTTGGGGTTTTTTTGTGAAAAATTATTATTTGGGGTTTAAAGATTTGACAATTTCTTGTAAATCTAATCAGCCAGCTAGCAATTAATAACATAAAATTGCTTCGTGTCTTTCTGCACAAGCACCGTCATGCAGTGCCAAGGCATACACTTCTGAATGCTCAGATTTACAGGCTAGTTCACATTAGCTACGTGCATGTGAAAGAAAGCATTTCTAAAAGTGTTAAATAACTATCAGCACAAGCTCAGGGGAAGGGATCAGAGGACACAAGATTTCTGCCAACGTGGTTGGAAGACCCTGTATTTTGCTTAGGATTCTGCCTGGCCTGTCTTTTGTGTTTCATTTTAACTCTAAGAAAGAAGCAGATAATTTGAGTCTGACATGTCTCAAATCCACACTCAAACCCTCTAACTTACTCTGCTTTCATCTATTACTCTCTTGATCCTTGAAGGGACTGAAATCTGTTTGAACCAAGTTATTTTTCACCGTTGTGGATGACACTACAATTTTTAGCCGTGGACTAGGTTCAGATGAGGAACGAGGCAGTGCCAAAACGTCACAGCCAGGGAGCTAGAGATGGCTTGGGTACTTTTGTGAATTTGTATCCAAGATGATATACTGGACCAGAGGGTACAAAAAAGAGTTTTCAGTTGAAATAAACATTAAAAAGATATGTGGGACAACCAGAGTTCAAACACAAAATTCAAGAGGTCCATATCCTTTATAACCCCTGCTTCAGAGTTTCGCTTTAAAACTGTACTCACCCAGAGTTTAATGGCGAGAGATGATGTGAAGATGAATCAGTGGTTGACAGCCTGAAGTGAAAATTCATAGCATCATTGCACAGGAAAGGAGGCAGTGCAGTGCTGAGTGAGACTTAAAATCTATATTTGTCCATTATAATACTTTTTCTAAGTTATTACATATCCCTAAGAAAAATGAATGTGCTACAGTGGCTTTATTTAAACCTCAGTGGAGTTTGAAGTTATTTGGATTTTGTCTTTGTGCAATTTCATCTATTGCTCTTCTTGTCTCCCATCAGCAGACACGTCAGCCAAAATCCTGTTACAAAATCCAGTAGCTTTTCATCTTCAAACGTTAATTATCACAAACTCTGTGTGAAGCTCGCAAACATCACTGCTCTCTGTTCCTCAAATAAGGAGACAGACAGCAGCAAAGCAGCTTTCCTGAAACCACAGAGAAACCATCTCAGAGCAAAAAATGTGATTTAACTTCTGTGCTTTTATAAACTGAGCAGTGGCAGTGACAGTGCCCTCATGATGAGTGTCACCGGGCACTAAGTCAGCAAACATTTTAAACCACTCTTTTGAAAGTCTGTAGAACTGAACAAACCTCCTCATGGCAGGGCCATGCACGAGAACTTGCCTGATGCAATTCTGTAGATACTTAACTCAGGCACAATGATCTCTAGGCTAGCGTCCCTACAGGCATACGCAGAGCCAACGGATCAATCCAAGGCAGAAACTGTAGGCAAATGTTAGTAATAATATCACACCTTCACCTCTGCATGTGATTTTAACATCATGCATGTGAGAGGGCATGAATCCCTTGCTGCCCAAACTGATCTGGTTTCAGTCTATCTCTCCCAGCTGGGGCAAACCTTGTTTTTCCCACAGCAGATCCCTTTACCTCCTGTTTGATTTGCTGAAATTCTTACTAGACCATGGAAAAAAGACACCGGAATAGATAAACTCCACTTTTCAAGAGTTCTTTGGAAGTGTAATAGCCCTTAACTGCAGTTTGGGGGTTTTTTTTTCAGTTGAGCGGAAGGTTTATAACAACTGGTGTAGCCTGGGTGTTCCTCAGGACAGAGCCTATATCTGCCTGTCCAGAGGAACTTGTGCAACAAGCTCCGTAACGTCGGCCAAGGTGTTTCACATCTTACCACAATATAAATCCTGCTCCAAGCATAAAGGATGTCACTTTCATCAAAAGTCTCTCACTTCAAAGGGAAACTGCAGTGGAACGGAGCATCAAACAGATCCACAGTGCTCATAAGCATTTATAAGACTCCTAAGAGCAAAACTCTTATGGTTCATCTTCTCAGCTAAAAAAAGACTCTGTTTTAACTCTTTTTTTTAAAAAAAAAAAATACTGGAATACCCTAATATCTGTGAGCTATCCAATGCCCACTCTGAAGATAACTCAGGTAACTTGGTCACTCCCATGTGCAGCGTTCAGCACCAAGGACACCCTGAACCGGTTAGTGCACCACATCACTTTATTTCTCTTACGATGCTTTTTGGGGGTGCATAGAAACCATTTGCTCACCCAAGCAGGCAGACAGATTATGCCCGGACAGTTCCGCTGCCGGTGGAAGCAGCCTGTCCTGCCGCAAGGAAGCCTGCAGCAGCCCCCAAGGTAGCAGCAGCTCCCATGGGTGATGGCTCTCCCCAGCCCCTCATCCAACTCAGTGCCTGCCACAACTGTCCTGCAACCCAAACCTCATCGCTGCCCAACAAGGTGGGCAGCAAGTGACTCAGCCCTTAGCCTTGAGGCAGCCACAATCATCATCTGCCACCACTGTGGAGACACCACAAGGCAGCTCCCTGGGCAGATGGCAGTGAGCTGGGAAATTTGACTGATGATGGGTTCACCACAAATGCTTATTATTGGGTAATTAACCATGAGCGCTATTTCTCATTCTGCCTCCACTGCAAAACACAGCAAGACAGTTCCTGTACGATAATATTGCACACACACTGGGAAAGATCAGCTCCTCTGAGCAAAGCCAGACCAGCACAGCAGCGGTGCATCGAGGACAAACACAAGCAAAATATATAGCCCTGCACAACGGGCCCCACGGGGCAACATCACATACTCCCTTATCGGCTATTCACTGCTTTTTGCTCTTTTCTTTTAAAAAATTACTAAAATCAGACTTTAAAAACACGCTGTTATAAAAGAGGAACTTGATAGCAAAAAATGTTTTTTCATGCAAAAACTCAGGGTACCTATTCCTACAAAAATAATGTGTAAAAGCTTCTACTCAATTAGTACTGCCAGTGCAAATTGTTTTCACTGGTAATGATGTGATAAAATGTTAAACAGCAGGTGGGAGCTCCATTACTAAATGCCCAGGAGGAAACCAGATGAAGGAATTTTTTTTGTCTGCTGAGAATTGACCATTATTATAATTGAGTAACCTTTTTTAAAAAGAGGTACTAAGTTAATTTTTCGCGACCTTAATTGCTTCGCGTAACTTCACACATCACATGCTACTGTTGTTCATATCGTGTCACTTGATATTCATGACAATCCATAAAGTGTACAATTTGTGATAATTGATGTCATTAATATACATTCTTTGAAGGCCTTTCTGTAATCACTAGCTAACCATATGGGATGTAAAATCAATGATCTGAACTATGTCATTAATACTAAGTTAGGTGTGAACTATTTTTTTTCCCAAAATATGAATTCTGCAGGTTATTTAAATTTCTATTATCATTGTAGAGAAACAACAACCTTGACAGAACCCAAAATTTCCATATGACCCAACACAGTTATCTAGTGCTAGCTCCTTTTTTTCTTTAGCTAGAAAAAAGTCGGCGTTATTTTCTATACGCCATGCAAAACATTAGTCCCATATAAACTAAAACTTCCCTATGGAAACACTGAGGACCAAATCTAGTCTAGTGCAATTACTTAAATAAAGTGTCTAAGTACTGAAAAAAAACCTCCTGTGGTCTAAGAGAGAAGGAGAAGAATAAAATTTTGCCACTAAATTCATGGATAGTGCAGTATTCCCTTAATTTCCTTTCCATAAAAATCTGGAGGACTCGCACCCTGTAGGCTATTCTCAAAGGCACAAGCATCAAGTCACAGGGCAAAAAATACAAAGGAATTCAGGTAATCTTTTCTTTTCTATACTGTCTAGCTTAACTTTTTCCTCATAAATCAAGTCACGGATAGGCTTTGCCTGTTGTCCATACACCTACTTGGCAGGAAGGGAAGAGACGACTGCAGTTCTTAGGTTTAACTCCAGCTACTGACAGTGGGAACGGGACTTCTTCCTGGGGATGTACCTGGGTCTCGCAGCAGTGGGGACACCACAGACACTGTCCAAAGCAGAACCAAGGGGTGCCCAGGACATCACACCTGCTAAATCTCCCTCACGAACTGCCTGACATAATTTCTGAAGCTTGTTCAGAACTTGTTGTCTTAATGCTGGGTGGCTTTTCCAGCTGGGAGAATGGATGGACCCAGAAGACAGAGGTTTCCTGGCTAAATGCTGCCCTCAGGCATGTAAAGCACCATAAGTGCTATTTTCTCCTGTGAAGTTTAAACCAAAGCCTACTGAGTCTTCCTGACCTCTGTCATACTGGTGTTTTAGATTTAAGCTGACGAGGGCAGTGTATCATCAACACACTCAGAGCAAGCAGCACATGGGGGTCACTCAAAGGCCAGCACAGGTCCTGGCTCCTTGGGAAACACAGCAGCAGAGATATTTGAAGGTTCACCCTGAGAAGCAGTGAGCAATGGTTACAGGGCATAAGCCTGGGCAAATCTGTCCTGGAGACACACTGGGAGAAGGTGTTCTGTCCAGAAATGAGACCCCTCCAGGCATCCTGCTCCCCATTCCCTGCCCACCAAGGCTGGCCTTATCACTCCAGCCCCAGGCAAGGGGGTAGGAAGAAAAGCAGCTCTAAAAAAGCAAAGGGAAACCTGTGACTGTGTCTTATCTTAACAGGAGGTGTCAACATGCCCCAGTCATGGTGCTGAGCACTCCTGGTTATCACTATATTCCCATCCATATACTACATGCAGATCCCAAGCTCTAATTTCTAGTGTCTTCTCTCCTCTTGACTGAAAACTCTCCAAAATGACAGCCTTCTAAGAGAAATGTTGCTGAAGATACAATCTGACTGACAACATCTTTAAAAATGAGGTGCTGTCAGGCAGAATGCGTTTTGATTTGTGGATTCGCAAAGAAAACCATTTAAAATGTTTACTCATAAACTCAGCAGATTTGCTACAAAGAAATTAAAAGATATTAAATCCTAGAAAAGTTTAATGGCATTTTATGAGAACTACTTTAAAGAATATTACCTCACTACGTAAATAATACTTTGCTGTTTAAAACTAAATAATTACCAGTGGAAAAAGCAAATATGTGGCTCTGAATGCTTGAAAAATCACCGACGTTGACACCACAGATAAAGAGAGTGTATCTGCTTTTGCCCTAAAGGAATATACTGGTGAAGCCTACTTTTTTGTTTGGTTGTCTCAGAATGCTGAAATTTGTCCAGCAAAGTTTCTTCTGTAGTTTCTCAACAGAAATTTTCCTTTTCAAAACAGTTTTCAGTGAAAGAGACGGTTGCTCACAGAAGTCCAGTCTGTCTCTAGCTTCTGCCATGTGTTTATGAAATCATCACAGACACAAATTTCTTTTTGCCGTTTAGTATCCACTAACAGTCTTATTTCTAAGCAGTTTGCTGCAGAATGAAACAGTTTGCAGTGCTAAGTGTCCCCCATAGGAAGGCACCTCACTGCAGCTGCTTGGTTTTTACGTGCACACCCAGACCTGGACGCTCACGGGTATAGGGTAAGACAAGGAGACTGCAGTTTCAGTTGGGGTGTTTGAATTTCCATACTTCATTTCCTCAGCCCAGTGCAGTTTCTGTTTTCATCGGAGATCGAGATAGCTTAGATCAGGCTATTTTTATTTTGTATTACATTTTTTCATTGCTGCATGATACCCTCTTCTTGCCTTGAACAGTGAGTCATCTCCCTGTTTTCAATCATACATCCCTTGGGGAAAAAGAGAACAAGGCAATCACACTGCAGGGACAGCATCATCATTTTTTACAAAGATCTTCTGGATGTTTGTTGGCGAGGCTGGATTTTATTCCCATCCCTTGGTTAGAACCAGAGGAACATCCTCACGAGGCTGAACTGGCATTTGGGCACCTGTCAAATTTGGCTTTCACTAAAACTCATTTCCTTGCAGTCTCCTTGAAGTAATTCTGGTGGCTGACACACGACTGTCCTGGCTCACCACAAAGTTCATTTCAGAGCCCATAGAAACTGTATTTCTGGATCCTTTTTGAAAAGATATTTGTTTTCATTCTAAATTGAATTATTTTAATTGCCAGCCATAAGAATTTGCTTTCATTACACTCACGTAAAGCATAGCATTTCCCCCCTCCTATAATCACTAACCAACTCACATAAAAGAAAATTCATTAAATTGATTTTCTTCCATAGGAAATACATCAAGGAAAGGAAAGGATTGATTTCTCTCCATAGGAAACAAGACATAAATGTTTTTAATCCAGCTGCTGCATTCAGTTATCACGTACAGTATGAAAAACTGTGCCATAAAAATGAAATTAAATGCATAATAGCACAGACCACTCTTCCCTCATGTTATCTTAAGGTATCCAGTGTTTTGGCAGGACACAATATAAACCTTTAAGCATTACCTACACCCATCTATTTCCCAATGGCTTCCAGTACTTATTTATGCACCTTTCTGGGATGCTTTTTGGAAAGGACCATGTTTCATCATCTGTCTCTGATTTCAGTGAGCAGACTCTGAATGCAAAGGTACTTACTAAATTTGAGTAAGAATGGCAAACCTCACACTGCGCTACAGCAGACTACACTATTCTGTCGTATATCAGTCGCATGAAGATTTATAACAGGATATAATTTACAGCCAGCTTTAAAGATTTTATCTCAGGGCTGCAACACCTTTGAATTTAAAATCATCCATGCAGATTTTCATGGTTTAAAGACGTAATTATATCAAATTTTAATAAATTTTGTGGCCTGTATAAGGCAGAAAAAAGGCAAAGCTAGAAATACCAGATCTACACTGCAAAGTTTGTAGATCGACTGCTACATTAAAGCTTGGCCTAATCCTTAGTGAAAATACATTAGTCACTATATCTTTCTGAGGTCATTATCATGGACAAGCTGCTGCTGAAGAGGATTCCCCCATACTTCCCAGCATCTCTTCTTTTCTGTACCGCACGCACAAGCGGAGAACAGTTTTCTATGATCTTAATGCCCATAGGAGATGCTGAGTGCTATACAGAGGAAGTTGTCTGCTGTTCATGCAAAGAGGATCCATCCCACCCCTGTGTGTGTCCCATCACACCCCTGCCTCTGGGCAGGCAGCAGGACCCAGGGAAATGTGGCAGGGTTGACCTGTGCCACCAGTGCCTCAGTAAAGGAGAGATGTTCACTTGCTGCTGACTGATTCACTTCCAAGCCTTCTGCTGCCTTGAACACATTTACATTTCTTTTTCAAGCCCATTTCCCTGGTTAACAAACACTAGATCTTCTTTGATCAGTATTCAGTAAAAGTCAGGCAGATGCAATCTTTTTCAATGGTATTTTCTGTATCTGTAAACAAAATATCAGCAAAAGGTTGGATCTGTTCTGTCTTCCAAAGAGAAAGGGACACCATTATTGATCTGGACATTAGACTACCATTTTATTGAAAGAAAGACCGATTATCTTTATCTAAACTGGCAGAAGATATCAATAAGAAACTTCCTATACTTAGCACAAATGCAGGCAGCTCCTATTTTAGGGGTAGCATGCTGGCCATTAGCACAGACATCATCTTCCTCACTGTTCCTTAACAGTCATTATCTGCCATTAAAAAAAATAAGATGATCAGCTTTAGATCAATACATCTGAAATCAAATACATGGAGTGCCATAACTGAAACTGGAGAGTAAATGCAACTTCTAGGGTCAGGTCTTCTTTTTAATTGTTCAACAAAATAACCCTAATTCTTCTAATTGCCTGCTGCCATCAGTGTACCAGAAGTGCCCATGGCTAATCTGCCTTTGGTTTTGATTTACCTATGAAGTTCCTTTTAATGTCCTGACACTTCTACACATGAAGGTTAAAAATTATCTGGAAAAGAAAAAATAGCGTATTTGTTTTAGCTGTGCGTTCATCATATCTAAATTGTGCAGATGACAAAGAAAAGGCCCCAAAAACAGCAGAAGATACAGTCTTCTAGCCACCCTGCTGAGGCAACCAGAAATGCTGGTGGTCATTTGCTGTATGCAGGAGACAATTTGTGTGTAGCTGGTTTGTGCTCAGTCTGTGAATGTGCTGCTCCCAAAGATGCAGGCACGTCTGTAGGATCTGCAGAGACTTTCGTCATTCTTGTAGCCCCTAGACTAGGTTTTCTACCTTGCTCAGACAGAATTTTATTCATCTGCCTTTCTAATATTTTTCTCAAAGGATTTGACTGCCTTTGTATTTTTTACCAAAGCTCATATAGGTTCCTTGACAGGCTTTAATAATAGCTACTCAAGGGATATGAAGTTGAGAGTCTCCTACAAGAGTACCACACTCATTTGATGTTCCTTTATAGACCAAAGAGTAAACAAATCCACAAAAGGCATTCAGGGATGTATTGTCAGCCAAGCTGGTGAAATACCTCAGACTCATCCTGGGAGATTTCAGCACTTATATTGGCAAGATCTCACATGAAAGGAAAGAACTACTTTGAAAATAAGAAAATGCCTTTTGCCTAAGATTTTTAAGTCCCTAAGTCTGCAGGGACACACAAGATATAAAGCCATGTCCATGTTAAGTCTCACAACCAGCCACAGTCTCAAACACTTTGCCCTCTCACTAGCTGACAGTTTAAGTTTCTGCAGGCAGCAAGCCAGACCCACAGCATTTGTCAGACCACAGTGTGTTAAGGATCACCCTTTACCTGCCTGTGCTGCTGGTCAGGAGATGCTGCAGGTCCCCCGAGCTCAATTTCAATGGAATAAGCTAATTTCTTTAATTGATTGCTAACCTTAAAGATGCCTTCCTAGGAGTAGTGAAGGGAAATCACGCTTATAGCACACTTGCCTGGTTTATGGAGTCCTATTCCATATCTCCACAGAAAGCAAATTTGACAATACCTGAATTCCCCTGCCAACAAGATGAGGATGATTCACCCTCTAGTCCTCCGAGGAGCCACAGAAGATCAATCCACCAGTAAGGATCAAGCAGTTAAAGCTGAATCCACACCAGGAAGGAGTTACACTGCTAGGTAGGAAAAAGAGTGGCAATACATTGCAGGCATAGCTTGGTCCCTCCCGAGGTTAATGCCCATTGTGGTCACCAAGACCAGCACAGACAACAAATGGTCTGTCATTCCTGTCAAACATCAGCAACAGTGATTAATAGTTTCTATAAACCCCATTTTATCAGACAGTGTCCTAGCACCAATCTGCATACAAGCTGGAGAGTAAAGGACACAACCACATAGGCTGTCCTGAATGTCCTCCACTCTCCAGTGGCTTCCCAGAAAGTGTCCCCCTCCTAACCATCAAGTTATCAATGACTTTGCACATCTCAGAGATTTTCTATAGCTTCAGGATTAAGTCCAAAGTCAAAATCTGTTGCACAGATGAGAAGACACCTCTTGCTACAAGGTCTGCTTGGGCAAGGGGCAGCACTTCCTCACTGACAAGAGATTTCACTGCACAAATCCTCTGTGCCACATAGAGGCCAAGAATAAGGTTTTGGCCATCCTTTCAGCACACATAATTCCAAAACAAACTGGGAGATACTTTGGGATTATAGCACAAAACCACACACAAAACCTCAGTATCGACACTACTGTTTAATAGTGAAATGTCACGGCATATCTGAGAAAAATTCATAGTAAAGCTGTCATGAGCTGCTGCCAACTTATTTGTTTGGTTCTATTAAGCTGTTACTGTGGCAAATGTTACCGTTATTTGGTTGTTTTTCACATGTGGCATCTTGTTATAAACTTTGACTGAACTTCCAGAAAAACAGTTATTATCTTCAGTTATTCATTGTGGCACAAAGAGTCCTCACCCCCAGATGATGATCTTCAGCCATTGCTCACTTATAAATAAATACATACTCAAACAACTTAAAGCTATTAAGGAGAAAGATGAAGTTTCCTTATTCTGCCCCAGGTACTTAGACTGGCTCTGTTCATTTAAAGAAATAACTTTGCTACTCTGCAGTTCAGAAGAGGTTGTAAATTAACCAGCACTGAACTGGATATATTCACAGTTACCATTTGCCATTGCCAACCACCTATAGATTTCCAATAAACAGGTCTCATTCATTGTGAAAATTAGATAATTGAAACTATCTATTTGCTTCAAGGCTGTGGTCTCAGAGGTGATGCTTGCGTGTTGCCATGACAAGCAGGGACAGCAGCCGTAGTTCACTTCCACAATACTCTCTGCCCATTTTGTTTGTCAGCAATGAAAGCATTTTATGAGATAGTGGAGATTATCGGTCAGCTTCTGCCCACAGCCTGAGGAACATTCCTTTTTGCCTATTACCATCCCTATCTCAGTAGAAATATTTAAAAATGATAAGAGATCGGAATCCTATCAAAAACAGCAATCCCTAATCACCCTATTATTTTTCCCATGCTGCAGGTTGCTAGCTATCAACTATTATGCAGGCTCTGAAGTAAATACATCGAAGCAAGTGGAAATGTATAGCGAACCCTGCCTAACAAGTTTGCATCCAACACTTTCCATTGAAAAGTAGCGTATGTACTGAAGTATTAATTAAATGTCTTTGCCTGTCTGATTAAAATCTTAGGGTTGAAAATGAATATTTTGTGTTAGACTGTGCCATGAGGTAGAAGAGGTAAAGAAAGGCTCAACTGGTGTATAATGTTTGCATGAAGCACAGTCCACTGAGTTATAATTGTATATCTACAGTTTAAACAGGAAAAAAAACCAAACAATCGGAAAAGAGGAGCTTCCCACTCATAAAATCCCTGTTTATAATTTTCTTACCATTCTCTTCAGCCAGTGCTACAACATGTTCACTGACTCCTCGCTCCAGTGGATTTCCACATAGTCATTAATTGTTCAAAAACTGTATTCAACCACACATAGAAGAAATGCCTCTCTCTGATATGGATCTCTCACTTGGTGCTATGTTTTTTGGTTGGTTTTTTTTTCCAGAACAATCATGATCATCAGATTACATGCTCCCTAACTGAAAATTACTCAAATATATATAGTAGCAGATAACTCGATAGTTCAAGGAGTTGGGGACTGGATGATCCATCACCCATTTTCCAGACACAGAGCTATTCACAAGCCACTCTGACAGACTACTGCTCGGATCCGTGTGAGGCAGTTTACAAAATCTTCATTTATTACTGCTTAAGTATGGAGTCACTTTTTTATTTCATTAAATAATGTGGAGATATCAGACCTTATTTAAACTGCATATCATTAACTTGAAAACTCTGATTCAAGAAGTCCTATCGGCAAAGATGTGGGGAGACCCTCAAGACGTCCCAGAGTCACAAGAGCGAGCTGACAGCATGTCGTGGTTTTACCCCAGCCGGCAGCGAAGCACTGCGCAGCCGCTCACTCAGTTCCCCCCGTCGGGAAGGGGAAGAGAATCAGAAGAGTGAAAGTGAGAAAACTTGTGGGTTCGGATACAGAAGATGATGATGATGATGATGATGATGATGATAATAAAACAACAACAACCACCACCAACAACCACCACCACCAACAACAACCACCACCACCAACAACCACCACCACCAACAACAACGTAAAGCAAAAGCCACACGCACAAGGCAAAGGAAAGCCAGGAATTCATTCCCCACTGCCCACGGCAGGCAGGGGTTCAGCCATCCCCAGGACAGCAGGGCTCTGTCACGCGTAATGGTGACTTGGGAAGACAAATGCCATCACTTCAAATGCTGCTGCCCCCCCCTTCCTCTTCCCCCAAGCCCCTTATAAACCAAACATGACACCATATGGTATGGAATGTCCCTTTGGTCGGTTGGGGTCAGCTGTCCTGCCTGTCCCCTCCCAGCTCCCCGAATACCTCCAGGCACCCCGCTGGTAGGGCGGTGCGAGAAGCAGAAGAGGCCTTGGCTCTGGGCAATCACTGCTCGACAACAAAAACATCTCTCCACTATCGACACTGTTTCCAGCACAAATCCAAAACACAGCCTCATACCAGCTACTACGAAGAAAATTAACTCTCTCTCAGCTGAGACCAGGACACAGCGGTACTCTCACCAGGGAACTGAGGGGATGTGGAGCCTTTTCTCACATCTTCAACAATCTCCCTAACCACATGGGTAACAGATACATTGGATGGGATGTTTGTCTCAGTCATTTTTCATGTAAAGAATTTCATCAACATGCAGAAGTGTTTCCAAAATAATCAAATTCTCTCAAATTTCTGTTTCTAAAAAAACAGTTCTCTCTTACTGAGAAAATCAGTTTAAACCCCAACATCTCTGTCTGGCTGTTGTTTAGGTAACTGTGTGGTGGGATCCCAAAATCATAGCCTTTGCTCAGCTCTTGTGAGGTGACCTGGGCTCTGGAGGAAGAACGTGCGAAAAGCAGAGTAAGAAAGAGCCAGCACCAAGCAGGGGGCAGAGTGAATTTTATCCCTTCTCATGTAGAACTTGCTGCAGACACATCCCCAAAACCCAGCCCGTTTCCACTGCAGTCAGAGGTACGGAATCTTGTGTAACTTGTATTAATAAACACAGCTGCTCCAAAGGAATACTCTACCCATATTATCAATTCTTCTCCCAAAGGATGAGAATAAATGAAAGTAACACTGGCAACTATCCAGGCTAAAAGGGCAATATCACTCAAGAGATACCATCGTCAGCTACAGTGGGAACATTTGACTAAGTAACTCAGAAACATCAAGTCCTCTGCCTTGAAAATTAAACTATACTTCAAACATAATTTCAAGCCATGTTCTGCATCATTCATTTCATGATCAAAAATGATATTTTCACTCTTACTAACAATATTTAAACTGTGATGTACCTGCAGGGAAATACATGATTGCTCTGCAAGAGAACACTTCAAATATTGAAATTGGCAAGTCCTTTATCCATAAACCAAGAGATTCGTTGCACTTGTTAAAACTGAAATACGCAATACTGAAAAAGAAGGATATAATTATAATTTATGGAGAGAGTATTCAGTAAACAGTTTGATTCAAGTCATTTGTATGTGCTGCTTTAAATAACCATCCTTCTGCATGAAAAACTCTGAGTTCAGACAGAACAAATGAAGAACTAGAATTCAAGTTGGTGTTTTATTCCATACAATGACCATTCAAATAGAAAAATCTCTACTGATTACATTCATTTATGGGCCTTGGTAAAGATAAGAAACTATTTTAGCTAGTTTATGAAGATTAGAATAGTCATGACTTATAGGAAACAATTTATGTAAGCAGTTCTAAAATACACTTTTAGATCAGGAAAGAGCTAAAATTCTGGCACTGGCTGCACTAGCAAAGAAAAGATAAACAATAGTATTGATTAAAATTTGCATAATATCTGCTTAATTAAAAAAGCAGCATTATATATTGCAGCCAATAGATTACTCCACTTTTCAACCACTTTTAAAAGAATAACATAATTCTAGATCAGAAATATTTTTTCCTCCAAGCAATTTGCCAAATAAATGGCTAAAATGTAAAATATTTTTTCCATTCGTTTTAGGTAATTGAAATGCAAAGTGCTAAGCACTTAATCTTTCCAGGCAGGAAAAGCTGCCTGCTGTCAGATTTTATTAAGTCTTTTTGCTGCTCTTTGTACAGTCAATAACAAGTGTCTAAACCCAGGAAATGATGTAGAGGTAGTGTTCAAAAATAAGGATATGATAAGGTGGTGTTTGCATTCAGGATAATATGAAAAAGTCCGATATCTACGCAAGAAGATTTTTCTCCGTGTCAACTAATTAGCATGTTTATTGGAAGCATTAATTATTCTGACAACCACAGAGGTTGTTAAGTGTGTTAACTCCTCACATGCTCCATTCCTACATGCCTTTCCAGGCAGACTGTTTACATGCCAACCGTCATAGGTAGATTCCCATATCTTAATGAAGTTCAAAGACACAGTTCTTTCTGATTATAGCCTGTCAGGAAATAAAAAATAAATTTTACCATTAGTAGATGGGTTTCAACAGAAACCCAAGATGAATACAGTTTTGATAAAAATTAGAAAAACCCTTGATGCTTTCACAGAGGTGGCCTTCCATTTGAGCATATGGTGCTATCAGAACATCAGAAAGATTGATTAAATTTAAACCTAGAGCTGGAAAACCAAGTAACAGGTTACAAGATCTTCATATCAAAACAGCTACCAAAGGTCGGTGCACATCCATGCCCTAATTGCTCTTGATGAACAATTGCCATATAAACAATGCAGCTTCCTGATGTGTCTCAAAATGTGGCTCCTAAAAGCCCAAAATAGGAAACTGCAGTCTGATGTGTCTGGTGTCTGTTACTCTCCCACAGAAATGGGCTCCAGCAGCATCTTCTGTATGTTTGCTCTGAAGCTGGAACCTGCTTTATGCTCGAGCCTCCTGCCAGAAGCCTGCGCCACCACATAGCGTATCTGGGCCTGCCAGAAGTCCTACGGAGCATTTGGGAGCTGATGCCTCACCAAAAAAACCAATCCTGAATAAATAAATAAAAGCATTGGCAGGTTTGATCATTCAGTCTCACGGGCAACACTGAATAAGGGTTTGGTGTTTTATCTGTTCATAAATGAAATTCATTTACAGGCAACATGGTTACATAAAGCAACAATTTCTTTACTAGGATGATGCTTTCCCACCAGCCTACCTCACAGCGTCACTCCTGCTCACATATAAATTTTAGGGCCAAACAATCATTTTCACTGTGCCCAAAATCACTGCTTGGAACAGCATTTTCCAGCCTCAGCCTCACAAAGCTGTTCCCTGCAGAAGAAAAAAGAGACTTTTTGTTGTGGTTTTTTTTTTTTAATCTTTGTAATGTGCCAGTGCACAGCTTTTTGGCAGCAACACAAATATGCCCTATTTTCCCCTATCTTTCTTCTTTCCCATTATTTTCTTTCCACTTCGCAATTTTTCTTGTTTTCATTTCCTCTAGTGTTTTTTTCCTTGTCTACCTTTCTTGTACTTTAAGCTTCCTATTCCCAGTTCTGTCTCTTTACATCCATATCTTTCTTTCCTGACTTCTCACTTTTCCTTGCTGCTTCTCTCATCTCCAACTTTTCATTTCACCATCAGCTCTGAATTGAGGCCTTTCAGCATCCACTTCACACATTTTCCTTCTGCTACATCCATGCATAAAAGTATCTGTTATTGACATGAATGCATATGCAATGAGAATAGGATGTTAATAGCTTGAAGATGCTGAGCTCTGATGGAGGTTTTCTTACATCTCAGTAAATGTTTATCTAAAGATGTCCTGTTACTCCTGTGCCTGAATCACAGACCGGCAAGACGGGGACCTTTGTTTACATGCACTTTGAAAAACCTCAGATCTAGGGCCATCATGTAGATTATTCTTTTTCTCAGGTCAGCTTCTCATGGTTTACTCTTCCTCTGAAAAACTAAACAGCCACAGATCTAATTACTAGTATCTCAGATCATCATTAGCAAAGTAGACACAGAGTGAATTGAATATCACTTCAGGGACATCATTACTTGAACAATCCCACAAAGGTTTTTAATAAACCTTTCATTAAAACTGCACCCCCAAGCATTTTGCAAAAAACTCTATAATACACTTGTGAGGCTGAATAATTTGGGGTAAGAAGAGAGAATTTAAGAATCTGCACAGAAAGTAAAAAAAACTAAGTCAAGATAAAATCCAAAGAACAGCGAAGTGACTGTGGGTGAGTTGATAATAGTGGTTGCACGCAGATCTGAGCTCACCCCGCTGATGTTGACCTCATATAAGAAATGTGTCTGTTATGACAGAGAAACAAGTCTGTCATCGACACACTGGTCTGTAGAACGGTATATAGGAAAGAAGTCTTGAAAACCTAAGACTTGCTTTACAGCTGGGGTATTTCAAGAAGCAAATAAAAGCAATGTTGCTTTTGCTCCTCCAATGATGAGCACATCTGCACCATTCATTGGAAAGGACAAAACACTGTAAGCAATGGGGAGCAAAAGACAGTTTGGGGCACCCAGTACTTGTCTAGAAGAAATTCCAGCAAGCAGCCAGTCTGCCCCTACTCCTACTCAGGCCAAGACAGAAAAGTTTCTAACAAGAAACACAATCTGGGACAACTTTAACTGACTGCACACCGCCATAGTCACTTCAAGGCAGCTCCTGGCCTGGTGTAGCATGGCCAGGGCTCCAGTGATCTCAGTAATTTTCTGTAAAAAGTGACAACTCAAGGGTCATAATTTTATAGCTATTTATGGGCGGAGGGATGTAGAAAACTACAGAACAAAAATCCACTAGACCCATCTGCCTTTTTAGGCATATCAAAATCTACAACCCTGATATTAAATAAACTAGCGTCACATACTAAATACAGCATTAAGTATGACATTGTACAGTTTCCGGACATCTTCCAGTCACACTTTTGTATAGTAACAAAACTAGTACAAAAGGAAAATTAACCAAAAGAACTGGGATTTTAAAATAAAAAAAAAAAAAGATGAACAAAGATAAAGAAGAAAAGAGTGACACTCATGGAATAACAAGCTGAGAGCTGCTGATAGACTTCCCACTTATTATGATGATTAAGTGAATTTATTCTTAGCAATAAAATATACCTTTTGGATGAGATAACTGAAGTTGGCCACAAAGCCAGTTCTTCCCCATGGCAAGGAAAGGGTATCCAAGCCAACAATGAAGATCTTCAGCTAAAATACTGTCTCACAAAAGTCTAGAAAAAACGAAGGGTAAAATAAATTGGTGAAAAAATTATTGGCTTGATATTTAAAACTGCTGAGCATCTGCAAGTGTCATTTACGTCACAGGGAGCTGAAGGCATTGACAGCCTTTGTAAATTAGGCTGGGTAAGTGGCAGGACCAATAACTAGCCAGGCTTAACAAAGATATTTCAGCAGGTAATGATGATTAAGAGTTTTCACTTGAGTTTAGTGGTTAAAAAAAAGTTTAAGAAGAAAGCTCTCACAATTCATGATGCAAACATTTACCAATTTAAATTTTTGTGTTTTCTTTTAAAGAAGGCTCATTTTCCCCTGTCATGTTTCTGATAAGCAGAACATTTCAGTGACAAGTGCAGGATTATAACCAAACCTATACTAACAAATCAGTATTCAAGACGCAGAAGCTTTAGTAAGAATATATGTGTCAAAGCTTGCGTCAGTGATCTTTTACTTTTAACTTTGTTTTTTTCAAGAATATACTGAAAATCAAGAGGAAAAAAAATCTTCAAAATCCTTTGACACTGACATGCTTAGGCTTAGAAACAGTACAGAGAGAGCAGAACATGCCAATCCTTTATACTCATCTTTCCCAAACTAGAAAACAATATAAAAGAATTTCAGTTTTCTCAGGAATAAAGGACTGGAGGGCACCATCTCATATTTCGTTAAGTTTGGGATGGTTTAGTTGCAGCCTTCACAAAAAATTCTTAAGACTGGAGTGATAGTGGACATATTGACTTTTTAACAAATACGCACAGATCTTTTGGGAGGCTAAGAGGGAAATTTTCATCATTATGTGAGCAATTCTTCCCTTTGGCAGGTAGGAGGGAGGTATTTCTAAGGTGAAGCCTTCAGCTGGCAAGAACTACCTTAGCCTTTCAATGTTATTTTCATATTTTCAAACCTAGTATGGTTTTACCCTCGGAATTTTCCCTAAGCTACTCTTCTGAGACCAGCAATTTCCTTTCCAGCAAGCCTGTTCATTTTCAAATTAACTTAATTGGACTGTGGTCCTTCCAAAGAACACAAAGCTTTGTCACACACTTTCTTCTCCTCAGAAAAAAAGAAAATGGACTCACTGGAGTCAGGTCAAAGTCTGTGTTCGATCAAACCCTGGACTAGAGGAAGGTCCCCTAACCTGAGATCTGCTCATGCCTGCACTGACGGGGGTTAATTGGCCCACCTGAATACCAGTATTTTCATCAGAAATACTTTGCTCTTGGACAATGCTCTCCTGCAAGTACTGGCAGTAGCAGGAAGAGACAAGAAGAAATTTATTCATCTCCAGGAAAAAAATTGTGTTTCCTCACCCAATTAACATTCACTGCAGGATATCAGCAATGTGCTGGCCAATACCTGAATAACAATTCCCTCTGCTTGCAGGAGCTGAGGTCAACAGGGTGGGAAGGAGGGGAAAGTCAATTTTGGACAGTCCTTTTAAAAATAATTGTGTGCTTGTGCACATGCTGGAGGAGTGAGCTGCCCCACACAGTGCCTGAGCAGAGACTGACCCATAGGGACAATATACTTTCCCAGAGCCTGCTTCTCCCCAGGGCTGCAGGCAAAGAGGGGGGTGAAGGCAGTTTTGGCCTTGCTCCTTGCTGTCTTCTTTCACGGGAGATCCATGGCCTCCTCACCATACTCCATGAGTGATTCTTTAGGCATCCACTCCATGTGTCAGGCCTCCTGCATGTCTGCCTCATTGCTAACCCAGCACAGGCAAGTAGACTCTGCTCACACCATGTGGGTCCTCTGCTCCTGTCATGCCCCTTGAGAAATTTCAGTGTCCCCATGTCCCCTGCCCAGCACTGCCACACAGAGGACACATGTAAACGTGTAGACATCAGCAGCTCCAGAAGAGATTCCCCTTGTCCATTGTAACCAGAAAATGGATCACATTGGGATAGAAGCAATCTTAGGTGCTGGTTCATGTAACAGATGACAACATACTGCTAGCACCACCTACAAAATCCCATTTCCTCAGGTGCATAGGCAAGAAGCAGCTGGAACTGTCATGGCGTCTCTCACCATCAGAAGTACCTCCAGTCCAAAGATGTTCAGAAGTCCGGAGGAGCCATGGACACTCTCCTGATGCCACCCGCAAAGAGCAGCACAAAACTTGATATGATCACTCCAGTCTAGGAGCCACACAGGCTGCTCCCTCAGTGTCCTCTGGGGTATCAGTCCATTTGATTTAGGGTAATTTTCTACTGGATGGTGCCATCCAAAGCATTGGAACACCTCTTTGCACGGAGACCACAGTGTTTTCACTTCTATGGACATCTCTCAGTGAGCACAGATTTGTGAAGAACGCCGTAAACTGTTGAAATCTTTGGGGACATGGAGTAACAGTGAAGAATTTCAGTGATCTCTCAAATGAAATCCTAGGTAACTGCTTTGAAAATTGTTGCAGTCTTAGGAACAGTGAAAAATTATTTTAGGAGCATTCATCAGGAAGACTAAATATGTTCAATTTCTGTAATGACACAAAGGCCACTGCAAATGGTTGCGTGTTTTGTCATGGAATACACTTTGAAAAGATCTGACTACTGAGATGCCATTAAATTAGAACCACTCCTGTTGAAAAGTGTCTCAAATTGCCCTATTTTTTAGTAAGAAGAAAAAAATGTTTTTGTTCCTTCCTGTAATTTGTCATCGCCACGCAAAACTATTACATGGCTTGACACTTTTTTGAAGAGTAATTTCTGAGAGAACTTGTAAGAGAAAGATGAATCTATGGTTCAAGATACAGAGAGAAATCTCAGTGAAATAATGTGCAGATCATCATCAACACCCACACAACTAAGTGGACGTTTTCCCTCCTTCTATGCAAAGGATTTCTGTCACCTTTGCACTGTTTTCCGTTCCCAGAGGCCTTGGAAGAACCCACCAGGGGACAGGAGGATTTGCTGCTACCAGCCACAGCTTTTCCAGAAAGCCTATCCTACTCCCCAGTACTATGGGAGCCTACCTGGGGAGGAAGAGTTGAAGCAGCCTCTGGTACAAGATGCCACCAGTTTTCAGAAATTACTCTGGCTGCAGAAAATCCTGGGGAAATGAAGACTGAAACACTTACTTACCAACAGACTAGAAATCTTCACCTTCAGTGAGGTGGCATGGGACATTCAAGCTGATGATTTCACCTCTTTCAGAGGGCAGTGATCCATCTAAGCACTCCATATGCTCCTGTATTTTTCAAGTGATCAGTTAAAAGAGAGACAAGTTCAACCCAGCAAATAATCAGCCCTAGTAATCTGGCATCAGTAGTGAGCACCCAGGCACAGCACATCTGGGAAAATGAGTCCATAAGACCGTGTGAAAACGTTGCATCTCCAGCACATATCAAAACTTGTAGGTGAATAATCTGTAAACTGGGAAAATACTAATTCATCTGGAAATTGATGACTTTTTGAACACTTCATATAGATTCACTACCTGAAAAATATGGGGTAAGGGGAGGAGTGGAGAAAATTTTTCATGTACCACAGTTGGTCTGTGCTATGACATTTGCTAAAGTATAAAGTTGCGTTTATAAAGCAGGTGTGATCTAGGCCTCACTCATCATTCATGTCTTCAAGAATTTTAAATGTTCAAGAGAAACTCAGCTCGGATATGATGTTTTTCAAGTCCTGAATGCACTAACAGATTTACTTGCTTTCAAGTGCAGGATGACTTTGTTGTACCAAATTTAATATGTTGAGCCAGGTTACGATACCTGGTATCACAGTATCAGTCCCTATATCAGTGGTGATGCTGTGCAGTTACACCAGCGTAAGAGATCAAAATCTGATTGCTCTGTGTTAGAGAGTGTTTACCTTTCCCTATACCTTTCAGGTTAGCTAAATACTTGTTTCTAGTCTTCTTAGAAACAGTCCAAGAAAGGTTAGCGCTCTGAAAATCAGTGGAGAGAATAGTGTGATATATGCCTAAAAATATTCTAATTTTTCCTACACAGTTCCCTGAAACACCCCACACCCCACCCCACCACCAGCCTCAGCAGATCCATTGAAAAATTGACTTTGGTTTCCTAAACATGGCTAAAATACAGGAAATTCCGTAAGGACTTCCACAGACTAACACGTTTTATGGTGCCATTTTCTTTCATGTAAGGATGTCTCAATCTTAGACAAATGCAATAGGGAAGAAAACAATGACAAATTAAAATATGAATGCAGCAAATAATTCTTTTTTCCTCTGAAGGAGGAACAAAGTATTTTTCTAAGATTTCTTCACTAACTGACTCCTTCAGGTCATCTTCATGTGGATCAAGGTAAGGTGGGTCCAAAACCCAAAGTAGAACTTCACTGAATGGCTTTTGCATCTTGTCTAGAAATTCTGGCTGAGGTATGAAACATCTTTTAGAGGAAAACACAAGTGGAAGAAGAAAATGCCTACAATTTTGCTTATAAACAGCTTGGCACAATGGAGCCTCTGATCTCAGATGAGACCTTGAGTGCTTTGCCATGCCAATAACAAATTAATTTTCTTCATGAGGATGTGTCAATTTTTAGGACACTGGGCCTTTCTCCAATCATGTGACAATTTCTCATTTCAGATTAAGATACAAACACTTTCATGGATTTATATGCTTGCACAAAAGGGTTGCTTTAATTGAAACACTTCCCTGGTGAGAGTCACAGAAACCTATTGATGCATGAGATTTTGCATATATTTCCAGTACTGGTCAGGTATTTGTTACGTATCTGAGAGCACATACCGGGGTAATGAAGAGCATTCTCTTTTTGATCCTTTTATATTCTGTGGTGTGTCTTGTCTGATTTATTCACATATCAAACACCAGTCACTGTACTATAGAGAAGCTGCTAAGTCCCAGAAACAGGCTGTAATAAGCTTTTCAAGCACCTGATGTGGAAAAAACAGAGTAGCTGTTTATATATTCTGGGAAGTTTTGCAGATATGGGTTAAACATGCAGTATCCATAAGATGCAGAGCATTTTATTTCACACCACCAGCAGTAATAAGTGTAAGAATTTTTGCTTTATTTTGTATCATAGCAACTAATGAAGCCATTACTTTTTTCTGAATTCAGCACACTAATAATTTCAGTGGAAAACTTATTCAAAACACTTCACCAGAGGCATCCCTAATGTTCCACCAGTAAATAACATACTTCATTTATAAACCTGTTTTCCGTCCCACTTGACTGGTCCTTTAGAAGCCTGTCAATAGACTAGGGAAATCCAATTTTCGAACTCAGCTAAATCTCATTTTCAAAAGTGACTTCAACGCTCAGAACTTGTCTTCAGCTCAGTCAAAGATATGATTGTAATTCAGATAGGCATCTCTACACTAGATAACTGTGCAAGGTACTGATACAGATAATCCTGCCACAGCGCAGCTGCCAGCTCGGACAACTTGCGCTAAAGCCTGGGTGGGTTTCTGACCCCTGCCTGGGCTGCCATGGTTATATTGCTGCTGGATACTTAATGCTGTCCTTGGTCTGGCTACGCAAGCTGCGGTCTGAGTTTTACCCTTCACAGATTGGGTGTCCTCATGCATGATTTTACATTGATATGTTTTATGCTTGCAACAGGCTAAAAACTATTACACAGCTAGGATCCCATGGAAAGCCAAAAAAATCTGGCTTGCAGGCCAGGCCTGCTTTAAAAACATTAAAAGAAGATCCTTTGCACAATCATAACTTCTAACATATTTTTAAATGCGCAATATAAAACTTGAGGAGTTAATAACAGTGTTGTTGTATAAAAGGCAGGAAGAAGCCAACTAATCAGTCCAAAATGGTTAAACCAAGCACACTTCTAGCACATAGGAGAATTTTTTGCCTTTTGGTAGGGGTGTTAAGCAAAAAGCTGAGTTTGCTGCTGAGCTGTGCATTACTGCATCGCAAGAGCCACGGCAACAAAACGTAACCCCTTCAGTGGGTCCAGTGCCTCTGGGTAGAGCTTACTCTAGTTCAGTAAGTCCTGAATGTGAGTAGATGTTAATACTTACAGAATTGTTTAGAATAGAAAAGCAAATGTATATTACAAATCCACTCCTCATTTTGTTCAACAAACCATTTAAGCACATATATAGGGCCCTTGAGGCTGCAGCAGGAGTGCTCCTGTGTCGAGATGTACGTTACTGAATTACATCGTCACAGAAATGTATAAAGCTTAAAAAAAGAAAAAAAAGCAGCAGATATTTTGGATATTTTACAGGCAATGGTTTGGCTCACAGTGAAATATTAGTGAGCAAAGGCAAACTAGCAAAGTCCAGAGGACTGGTAAACCTCAACTCATGCAGGTAAAAGACATTACAAATTCCTTGGAAGGAATTTTCTCATTTAGCAGCTGCGAAATTTTAAGGAAATCTAAAACATTGTATGAGGAGACATACTAATTCATGAGAAAAGAAATCTGTAACCAATTGCATAATTTTATCTGGACATGTGCAGTAATGCTAGCAGTAAGAGCTCACTGCAGATACAAATCCACAAGAATGGGTAAATACAACTCCATAGAAGAATTGTGTAAATAAATAAATCTCACAAAAAGCTACCACATGCCATTTTCTGTACTTGGCAAAGAATGTTCAGCTGATTAAGTGGTTGAAATTGATTTGTGGCTTAATTACTTGAATTCTGATTCTCAGAACATTCACTCTTACATACAGTAAAACGACTTCATGACTGAGCATTAGGACCAAATGCTGAAACATCTGAAAAAGCCTGTAGCACTTCACCTTGCTAGAGACTGCCTACTGAAATGAGAAAACAGTAAATTTACTAAATTGTTTGGGGAGTACTCACTGATAACACATACAGTCCATTTCTTTTCTTCCGCTAGGTTTCAAATGACACTGCCAAGGTGCTATGTATTTCCTCATTTTTAAAAAAACATTTCCTTTTTCTCCTAGTCTTATTTCTGAAACCCTCCAGAAGTTAGTTGCTTCCCTGGCCTGAAAAAAAAAAAAAAGCAAACTATAGTATTTCTTGCATTTTATTATGTGCATGTGAATGATTTATTACTGTAGAATTGCTCTTAACTACAGGTTGACGCTTAGGATTCTCCCCAAGCTTATAAAATAGCTTGGCTGCAATTCCAGAATTTTCAATATACTGCTGATTTTAAAACTTGTACTTGCTCTTATCAAGCATATAATCATTTCTAGCATATAATCATTTCTAGCATGTTCTTTTATAAATACATTCTGTAAAGTAATAAGGAAAGGTCAAACTGGTGAGTATTAAAGCTGTTACTATTAAGAAATGCCACACTAGGAACAAATGAGGTTATTGCATGTTAATCATTGTACAAAACAGACATCTTTCAGAAAATCTCTTTCCCTCTGATCAAACAAAACTTGCAATTCCAAAACAAGGGAAGAGAAACCTCCTCATGAGTTTAGTGATTAAAAAAAAAAAACCAAAACACACACACACATCCGGTCTGACCTTCTCAGGAGGAAGGCATTACAAGAAAGTAGATTCCCCTCTATTCTTTTGATAGCCCAAGCCTTAGTAGAAGATGTTTTATTTTCCTTGGAACCATGACCAGATGCTGAAAATCTGAGGGAGAAGGAGCTCCAGTCGCGGGATCTTGTATTTCCCTGCAGCCTGTGGAGAGGACCACACTGGAGCAGACCACACTACAGCCCATGGAGGACCCCAGGCCAGAGGAGGTGAATATTCCCTGAAGCCACTGTGGCCGTGGAGAGCCCATGCTGGAGCAGATGCTCCTGACAGGAACTGAATCCCAGCTCCAAATTAAATTCATTTTCCACAAGTCGAGCCCATTTGCCCATGTCAGCAATTGGTGAGTGATCACCTCAGCTTTATCTCAGCCCATGAGCTTTCTCATCATGTTTTCTACTCCCATCCAGATGGAGGGGGTAGTGAGAGAGCAGCTGGGTGAAGGTTGGGCAGCCAGCCAAGTCAACCCACCACAGTACTACTTCAGATGTTTGATTTGTGAGGCTACCCTGCTCCCCAAATATACCAAGAACACCCTGAACACAGTATTTGCCATTCTTGGATATTTTCTTTATTAAGAAAGACTGAAAGATAAGCCAGAATGTGTCAATTAGAGTAACGGGACTGGCTCTTGGAAATTATTAAAAGATTTGTAATTTTTATGCTCTTGCCCTCACAGGAGGATAATTCCTCTGTTTCATTGGATAGTCAATCTGGTTGTTTACCACAATTATTTATGTGTTAATGTTTCAGAATGATATAAAGAAAATGGAAGTTGAGACCTAGTTTGCTTTTTCTGATAACAAGCAATTTGTTTTAGCTTCTGAGAAGGCTGCAAATACACCATGTGTAGTCAAATACCTTTGAATCTGACAGCTACTTCCTAATAATTTCCTTAGTTCACTTTTAAAAGGTTCAGAAGTCATCTAACAGTTCTTTCACTGAGATGACTTGCTCTGACCTTAAAGACCTGAATTACATTAAACTGAGAAAAGCATCTATTTACAAAGTGTTCGCCCATGCAAAGTGGACAGGAATCAGAATGTAGTGTCCGATGGGAACCATGGAAAGTCAGCATAAAATGTAATGGAACAAGATGGAGGTAAAGAAGGAACAATTATTTTATGTTTTCAAGGTTTTCTGTATGCAGAAGGAGACAAGAATAATTGGCATGGAAAGTCCACAAGATTACTTAAAATTTATTTTGAAAGCGTATATATCTGAAGTGAAAAAGTAGGAGACCCTTTCACTTTCACTTGTAAGCTGCCAAGTCTAACTCTCCTTTGCAACATCATCCAAGAAATCTTGTCCTAGGTACAGAAGGATAAAAAGCCTTTATAAATTTCTCCTACCTAAAAACTGTAATGTCAGCCTCTCAAATTTAATTCAAACAATTATGGAAACCATGAGCTAAGAATTGTCATTTATGGCAAATGTGTAGACTGGCATAACAAAAGGCTTTGTGTTTCCCATTAAGTGTGACATACGCTGCCATGTGCATCGCCTCCCCTCAAAATTTACATGAGAGCATGCACTTGGATCATTTCAAACTGCATCTCTTGAGCCCAGTCACTGAAGAGGAAGGCAAAGAAGTCAGCAAGAAGGACTACAAGGAGGGCATGCAAAGCTTGCCTGACAAGCTCAGGTCCTGGCCAAGGCATTTTGCCAAAAGGTCAGTAAAGCCAATAGGTATCACAGGTAGTCAGAGTATTTCTGTCTCAGAGAAAAGAGGGTTTGGAGCTTGGGGAGGGAGAGGCAGGTGGTTTGGGTCGTTTTCTTTGTTATGAACTCTCTTCATTCTGCTCTCCTGTCCTTTCTTCTCAGCTGTGGAATTTGTGCAGCGTATTTCACAGCGCTGCTGCTGTGGGCAAAGGTGGTGGCCTGGAAGAGGAATGGTGCAGTTTGCTTCTGTTGGGATATTTATTTTCATGAGATGGTAGTCTAATGGCAGAGTGTAAAATACCACTAAGCAAAATTTTGTAATTGTTAATTAGCTATTGTTAAGATGGCTGGAGTCTGTTATCTGGACAAGCGGGGTGGGGGGGGAGTTTAAGGAAAAGTTGAATGAAAACTTATAGGATTTTGTATATTTACAATACTTAAATTAGTATGGTGCCATTCTCAGCCTCAGGTTGAACGTATTTTAAAGATAAAGTGGCCATTTGGACATTTAGAAAACAATACAAAAGATTAATATGAAAAGCCAGAAGCCTAGACTTAAGCAGAACACAGATTTCCTTCAACTCAAAGCTAAGAATTCTGATTCTCTTACAATGCTGAAATTGTCATGAACAATATTTGCATTGCTTTATTCTACTATATTTCAGCCTGAAATAACTCCAGCTTTTTATTAACTGCAAGACTGAGTCCTATTCATCAGTTAGGCAGGTGTATTGCCTGATAATGCAATAAGCTTTCCTGGATGTATGAGTTGTTTTATTTCTTTTATACCAGTAACTAGTTCCAAGAGCATAATAAAAACAAAAGGTTTATTTCTTTCTTACTGGTAGCAGAGTTGTAAATTATCATCCATCAACAATAACTATTGCCATTTAATAAAAAAAAACAAAACCTTTCCTTAATTTCACATGGAACAAAATAGATAAGAACAAACAATGATATTAAAGTTGATGCCAAAATAAAGGATTGCTGCAACTGAGGATGTGCATTGAAGTTATTTATGTAGATAACACAGTTTGGCAACAAGAAGGAACTAATTCAGTTGCAATAAAATAGATAATCCAAAGTTTTCTGAAATATAAATAGTTATAAATAATAATAATCCCAAGTCATTCTCCAAGTATTTCAAAGGCAAAAAATTGGTCAGAAACACAAATTAAAAAAAAAAAATCTAGTGAAATCAAAGCTGAATGTTCTTAACACATCATGTGCAAAATAGTTATAAGCTGTTCACTTGGGAAACCTTGAGGTTCTCCAGAGAAGCTTTTCCCTTTCAGTCCTGCCCTGCTTAGCTCAGACCACTAGGCTGTTGTCAGAGTTTCGGGGGTTCTAGATTTTTTCAATGTACTGCTGAGCTAAATGCCAATTTTAAACAACCAACATGGAGATTGCTACAAAATCTGCAGATCTTCCAACCACAGCCAGATATGCACATTTTTAAAATCACATACCAGACAAAAAGTTACTGTCTTGAGTAGCTGAAAAAATCCAACAAGGAAAGTCTGAAAACCCAGGCTTTCAAATAGAGTCAGGAAGAATTATCAGATATGAACCTCTCTGCAAGACACAGTTTGTATTTAGGAGTGATCAAGTGCTTACTCTGAAAAACATGCACGCAGTCTCTAGGAATAGCCAGGACAACCAAAATGAAATGTCTTAACCAAAATCAGTTTTGCCTCTCACTCCAGTCAGATTACCCCTTTCAGGGCTTTGCCCTGGGATAGACTGCTCCAGCATGGGTCCCCCACAGGGTCACACGTCCTGCCAGCAAACCTGCTCCAGCGTGAGCTCCTCTCTCCCCAGGGCCACAGGTCCTGCCAGGGAGTTGCTCCAGCACAGGCTTCCCACAGGGTCACCACCTTCTTTAGATGTCTCCACCTGCTCCAGTGTGGGGTGCTCCACGGTCTGCAGGTGGATATCTGCTCCACCATCAACCTCCATGCACTGCAGCTGGAAAGCCTGCTTCACCATGGTCTTCTCCATGAGCTGCAGGGGAATCTCTACTCCCATGCCTGGAGCACCTCCTGCCCCTCCTTCTGCACTGACCTTGGTGGCTGCAGAGTTGTTTCTTTCACATACTCTCACTCCTCTATCCATCCGCAATTACTGTTGCCTAATTTGGGTTTTTTTCTTCTTAAATATGTTATAAGAGGCACTACCACCATCACTGATGGGCTCAGCCTTGGCCAGCAGTGGATCCATCTTGGATCTGGCTGGCATTGGCTCTGTCAGATGTGGGGAAAGCTTCTGGAAGCTTCCCACAGATGCCACCCAGGCATCTCCTCCCACTACCAAAACCTTGCCACACAAACCAAATAATACAGTCCATTATTCAACCACTTTCAAACTTTAACATCTCAAAGTGACAAGAGCCATATCTGTTTGTAATATATCAGGATTCTATAAATATTTCATATTTTTGCATCATATTCCTTTCTTATGAAACAAGACAAAGTGCACAGTGTATACAACTGCCCCAAAGCAGTTCCCACCCCGGCAGCAGCAAAGCCCTTTCCCAGCTATTCACCCCATGCCTCACACTCAGAGCTGCCACAGTCCCTGCAGCAAGAGGGTGATCAACAGATCAATAAGCCAACAATATCAACATGTATGAGCAAGAGATCATGTTCCCAGCAAAACTGATCTGTGGATGGACTGATTGTCTTCCCACCTGTTATCCTGGGAAAGTTATAATTTATCCTCTATCTTTTGGCTAGGTAAAAATACACTTTTCTACTTGCACAATGTCCAGCTGGCAACTGGACCATCACTTCTGTCCTTCAGGAGAGGGGAAACCACTTCTCCACAGTGAGGAGCACAACCCCATGGGATGCTTCTTCACCTTCGGTTAGTGAGGGGATGGAGGAAGCAGAGTACAGGACCAGACAATGCTGAGGAGCAGTCGCTGGATGAATGCTGCCTGTACCAGAAGCCTCATCCACGCATGCAGCTGCAAGTTGCAGTTGTGAAGACAGCGACCACAGCTTCCTATAAATCTTGAAATTCAATAGTGGTTTCTCTAAACACAGAAATATGTTAACTACAGGAAAGATACATTATGACCCAGCAATAAAATTTACAGGGATGGTTGGGTTTTTTTGTGCTTAAGGTTTAAAAATGGAAAATATCTTTTCATTCTCTCTTTTCTTGATATATAAGCTTTATAAATCACTGGCACTTCATTAGTCTACACTGGGGAACCAATTTGTATGAGCAAATAATAATGCAGTTTCATTACTTTTTATTTCCTCACAGAGCTGACCAACTCGAGGCCAAGGAAGATGCAGATGAGGGACTCCTCAGAGCAGAGGATACAGACACGTGGGCCAGAAAGGATACACAGGACAGTCAACTGCAGTATAGCAGGCAGCTGCTCACAGGCAGCAGATTAATATCCACTCCTTCTTGGTCACCAACCAGAATGAATCATTAGAACAAGCCTCCTGTGAGAAAGGGTTGTGCAAAAAGTGTTAATAGAAGAGGTAAATTTTTATTTCCTCTCCTTAGTCCCTTGACATGGATTAAATTTTGGGAAGTTACATCTCACCTCACTGGCAAAAGTTCTCTTAAACTGGCAAAAGTACTCTTACTAACAGTTGTCTTTTCCAGCCCATTCCATAACAATTTTTGTCTCATTCCTCCCCTCTTTAACATTCTTCTTCCCTACTCTCAGTCTCTGGCAGCCCAGAGAAGCAGCAGCTCTGTCCCTTAGGCCTTATCCTAAAAGGGAAGTTCTGCTGGAGGCTGGTTCCTGAGAATGTCAGAGCCTGGGGAAAGACTAGGGCCCCATATGAGCACCTCCATGTTCTTTGATGTGGATGCTCAAAGAAAAATTTGTAGGAGGAAGAAAAATCCTTACTGCAAACATGTTTTGAGGACTAAGCGTATCATTTGGCCTCCGCAAAGAGAAAAAGGCTCCAAATTTCTTTCCTAATGGGACTTTACACAAATAGTATAATGTGCAAAGGCATCAAACGTTTGCTAGAACAATGAGTTCAGCGAGACACCCCATGTAACATTATAGGCTTTAGTATCTGGGCATGAGAAGTCATTTCATGAACTCACTCATTACATATCCAAAGAAAATCATGACTTTCTTACTGGAGATGGAGAAGGAAGAGAATTTGTTAAGTAGTCTCTGAAAATGATGCTAAATGCTTAAAAGATTGGCAACATAAAACTTCTTTCATATTAACTGTAGTAATTCTTCTGTGCTATAATAGCTTAACAAATATACTTAGGATTTTTACAATAAAAAGAAAGTGATAAGGCAACTAGTTACTACCCACAAAAAGCTTTGAAGCTATTTATTCAACATAGCATCAAAATTACACATTAGATTAGCTGGTTGTAAATGATAATCTAGCACAAACCTCAAATGATAGCTTTTGCATCCAGAGTGATAACATTATTCCCAGCTAGAAGAGAATAAAAATACAAATTATTTTTTCATTGTGGCCGTGAAAACTTTCCAGTTACAATTCACATGCATTTCAGTATTTTATGCACAAGTGAAGGAAGGAAGCAACATTTAAGTGACAGAGTTATCAGTCTTTTTTGTATATTGCAGCTGTTTGGAAAGCCACAGGGCAAAGACATTTATATATGAGACAAGCTCAGTCTGTAGAACAAATTAATGCTGGATTGTGAATTAAATGGCATGTCTTTGGACAGCTAATTAGCTTTGTGCTGCTCAATTAAGCTTTGAAAGGACATGTTGTGTTTCTTGATGGAAGAGAAAACATTTCCAGGCTGTTTCACATTCTCAGTGCTTTCTGTTTCTTTAAATGAGAAGTCCAAGAAGGAAAAGAAAAATCCAGCAGCCTTACCAAAAGGTATCAAAGTCTAAACTACAAAGTATGCAACAAAGTTACTTCCAATACTCCCAGAAATCTTTGATTTGATGTCAAATGGCTTAAAAATATAAGCTAGTTTGGGATAGGAAGGAGCTATAAATCCATGTCTTCAATGTATTTTAAACTAGAAAAGTAGCAGGACCTCTCCAAGGAGAGGATAGAAAAGCTGTATAACACTTTTCAGTGACTGACTAATATTGCTTCTGTCTTCAGTTAGTCCAGAAATTTCCACCTCTTTTCTTCCCGGCTAATATCATAGGATCATAGAACGGTTTGGGTTGGAAGGGACCTTAAAGATCATCTAGTTCCAACCCCCCTGCCATGGGCAGGGACGCCCCCCACTAGACCAGGTTGCCCAAAGCCCCATCCAACCTGGCCTTGAACACTTCCAGGGTTGGGGCCTCCACAGCTTCTCTGGGCACCCTGTGCCAGGGCCTCAGCACCCTCACAGTAAAGAATTTCTTCTTAATAATTAACATAAATCTACCCACTTTCAGCTTAAGGCCATTACCCCTTGTTCTATCACTATGTGTCCTTGTAAATAGTTTTGATATGTGTATCGAGCGTCATTTGGGATGCTCACTCAAGNTTTTGATATGTGTATCGAGCAATAAACATTCATATGTCATTTGGGATGCTCACTCAAGAGTATGAAACAGACATGAAAGTTTCAAGTCTTGATTCATTAAAAATTATGTTTCTCTTGTTGTTATCCAAATCCTTTGAGACTTAAACAGTAAGCGAAAACCTTCCAAGATCAGGTTTCTCACAAGAACTTCAGGACTTCCATCTTTTTTCCTCCACTGGTAGTAACTAGAGAGTTGACTTCTAATTTCTCTTTTTCTGCTTGCCAACCTTAGAGTAGAAAAGCCTGGATAAATTGTCATGGAGAGGGGTTAAAACTAAATGAGATTCCTGGGAAGGAGTAATGGTTTCCAAATCTAAAACCATAGTGATTCAGGCTGCATTTAGCTCTAGCAGTGGGATCTCTCTTGTAAGATGAAAGAACAGATCAAATTCTCTTTCCTAGTTAAATTTTCACTGCTCTGCACATTAATCTACCATTGAGGTGCAAACTGCACATACAGAGTATTTATTCACTGTGAGCCAGTAACCACCATAAAGGAGAAACTCGTAATCAAATGCTGCCCTTCGGCGTCATGGACTTCATGGATCAGCAGTTTCTTATCAGATTTCTGTACTGCGGTATTTTCTTCAGCCTGAATCTTAAAGTTAAAAGCATTTAATAAGTATTGTCGATTGTGAAATAAACAGATATTGTGCATTTCTGTCACAGATCACTGAAGATCACACTAACAAGTAGGGTACAAAATCTGAGAAAATTCTGAAGCTATGAAATGGTCTTTCATCTTCAGTCATCATTTTTACTTACTGTACTTTTCCAAGCAAATTCTGGCCTTGAGCAATTGCACCCCAGGGGCAGATGTGGATATCCAGCCCAAGGAAGGACTGCCATCTACTAACCTGCAGGTGTGAGTACACACTGCTTTATAGCAACATGACTATATACATATGTACACATGTATATGTATTACACACAGCATTAAGGTGGACCCGTATAAACCTGCATGCTATGCTGGCACTTCAGAGAGATTCCCTTGCCAGAAACAGGTTGAATAGCTGCAAGACTATTTTTCTGTAACCATACTTTTAAAGATTTGTACTTACAAAGCCCCAATTTAGTGTTGCACATCTACAGTGGTATACAACTCTGTAAATATATGTATTCTAGATATAAAAATATGGCATGTACACCAATCTGTGAGACCATGATAGAGAACCCCTTATAAATATGTGCGGTTTTAGTACTTTATTTTCTTGCTTGAGTCTGTTTTGTCTGAAGAAAACACCAGTGTTCCTGCTTTTGCAACTCTTGTTCAGGGAGGAAGGAAAATTTCCCTAGGGTTAGGTAGGAAAGTCTGAAATCAGAGGTTGAATCCACAGGTAGCGATACCAAGAAATCAGTACTTTTTATGAGCTCAAATGAAAACTCACCCAGAAGCCATCAGAAAACGTTAACACCACCTTAACAATCATTTTCAAAGTGCTGTTTGGAATTAGTTGGATAACTGTTCAATCTGTTACAGATATTCCAGTACAGTTGACCTTTAAAATTTAAGCTATACATGCCATCAAGGGTTTCATTGTGGCTTTCCTCAAATGTTAACAAGAATTAGCTCTCGATGCTTCCCTACTAGCCTTGGAAGAGGAAGACAAAATGGCACCAGGTGCAGCTGGGAGACACGAGTTCCCATGCTGATGGACAACTGCGGTGCCACAAACAAAGCAAAGAAGCCTGTTCTCCACATAGAGAAATGAGTCTGAGTACATTATCACCTGGCATTGACAGCAGTTCTCCCATAAAGATATGAACTGTATTTTCATTAAGAAACCTAATAGGTATTTTTCAGATGTCAGTAACAAAACCAACCATTTCATTATTTAAATATCAGGAAGAGAAAAAAAGACTTTTTTTTTAGTTACTTCTCTTCTGTGAGCCCCACCTCAGTGACAACTGAAGGACTGAGAACCTCAAAGCTAGACAGAGGCTTTAGATTTGCGGTTACAATTATTTGCACAATGGTTGAAATGTTCAAATGGCACAAATAGCCTTGGAAATTTTAACAGTTATAACTGTTAAGCAAATAATTTCAATTCTTTGGTTACTGTTATATTACATCTCCTTTTTTGATTTCTTTCTTTTTTAAAGGCTTCATTAGTTTTATTTCTGCCTGGATTCTCTCTCAACATTCATACCACTGCATTTAATTAAACAAACTCTGAACACGCTTCAGATATGCCGGGCATCATAAGCCTGTATATAACACAGAAATGCTTCATATAGAAAGCTATCAGAATTGAGAAACAGCATTTGTCTGAGCTGTATTTAGCATTCTCAGAGTGAATCTGACATTGTGTCAAGAGTAAAGAATCAGTGAGAGCCAACCATGAAAGGAAGAGAGCTTGCTTTGTTCTGAGTCCAAGAAAACATTCAGCATCGCTACTTCCAAAACTGTATATGAATCCTGCCCCACTTTGTAACTCAAAGCCCTTAATATGATGGGTTGAAAGCAGGAATGCTTCAAAATGCACCAGCAATAGCTCTGTAACCATTAAATATTGTGCTATATCACCCCTGCAAATTCTGTAGTGCCAGTTCTCAAACTAATGCTACGAAGCCAGCACGGAGGGGCACAGCAGCTCCTTGAGCACTGATTTCTAAGACTTCATATAAGCTAAGGTTAAATGGAAGGAAATCAACATGCACAACAAGGAAAGGCAGGGGAAAAAATTAAGCAGAAAGGTCACAATAACTTAAACCCAACAATGTATTTTGGAAAAAACTAGAAACAGTTTTTTCAGTAATGTAAGAAATTATACCAGGTGAAATGCTTCTGTCACAGGTATTTATCAGCCTCCAAGCATGCAGGCCATGTGTTTCGGCGCTGGCTGTGGGGCACCTCTGGGGCAGCAGACACTTTCCTGCCCGGCGCTGCGCGCTACATCACAGCCTCAGCAGTTCCTGAGATTGCACCTGCACCAGCCCGGGCTGATGAGCAAAGCTGGTGCTTTCCTTAGCTGCCTCCCCCTTACTCCTTCCCAGCAAAGCCCCTTTCCAGCTCAGAAACCTCCCTCTGTGCAAAACGCAGGGCTGTGGGTAAGTTGTGATAGACATTTCAACCTTAGCAGCCTGCATGCAAAGATTAATGTCAGCAGAAACCTAGATAAAAGCTTGACTATGTCAAATGCCAGAAATGTTCCTTATTTCCTCTTTCATTACGAAAAATGATTTGACTTTTCAGAAATAGAGTGATTGCTCTTTCAATTAACTTAGTGTTCTGTTTTCCATTAGTACAGTACAGAATAACTGTAACCCATTGTACCATCCCAGGGCTTTTTCAAAGCTGCTGATTTACAGCAGAAAAGGGATTTTGTGTTTCTTGCCAGTTATAAAATTGCTAAGGTAAAGCTGGGAAGCAGACATGTTAGCATTCATTTCATCTTCAGCTCCTTCTATTTCCCCAAGAAGGCTGCAGCAGGCAGTTCAACATAAAAGGTAGTTATTAAAAATTCCACACCCTTGAAGCAATCCTCATAAAACTGATAATAAATTCAATTTTCAAGTTGCTTAATACAGCCTTCTCTTGACTAACACAGTTATCCTAACTTAAGGACCTTTTAAACTAATGACCTGGAAGGAATAGGGAATATTTCATCTGGATCTGTGCAAAATTTGAAGAACCGCTCTGTACTCTGATTTTCTGCATCTCTTGGTACCATTAGTAGTCCCTGAGCATCCCTCTCTGCCATGGAAACTTACAGGAAAGAACAGGGTGATTCATAATGCAACACAAGTGATTAAGTACATTTGAACTCAGAAATATTAATAAGTTACTGGTCATATATTTAAAACAAAGTCATGCATAAGCAATGCCTCACAACTCCCATTCAAATATTACAATAGGTAAAATAATGAAAGTTTACCTAACTAAACCACCTAGGACCAGAACATACAATAAATGAAGTTCGGACTTCATTTCAGAATTGGAGTTATGACCATTTACATCTTATAGTTGTTTTTTAACTACAACACTTGATTAAAAAAAAAAAAAAAACCTTGCAGAAAATAGTGGCATGAACTTACTTTAAAAACTAGATTTTCAGGTTTATCCAGCTTAGTGAATACCAGTTACACTGCTAAGAAGACAGTATCTAAAAAGCTTGCTTCCCTACATAAGAAAACACATGGAAATCAGTCTGCAATAAGTCTAAAAATCAAATGGAAGCTAAATCTTTGTCTTCGTCAGCCCCATCTGAAGACAGTGGCCTAGATTTCTAAAAAGCTTTGTGAAAAACAGCCTTGCAGAGGTACAGAGAGATTGACCATGCATGATCCCAGGTGATGACACCGGCCGCCCTGTCGCCTGCAGCCCCCTCCCATTCCAGGCTAACACACCCAGCGCAGCCCCGCAGCAAACAGGGGTTCAGGCTCTGAGCTAAACCAGCATCTCGATCAGCTGCTGGCACATTTACACAGTCTTTACTGGCCCACACAGTCCATAAAAATAATTCACTTAGACAAGTCTTTCCCACTGCAGAGGGCCACGAGCGCTGGATGTGACGCTCAGGCAAATGTAAGTGACAGGCAAAGCTCCCAACCTGCATCTTAACAGAAAAGCTTCAAATCACTCAGCTTTGCCTAATATTCAGCTTCCACTATATTACTTGCTGATAGAGTTAAGATGCCTGCACCCTGACGGGGGATGGCTTGCTTTGTGAAGAAGCATGAGCAGTTTAAAACAAACATGAGAAAAGGTAATATTTTGCAGCAGTGTTCCCACAGTCCCCACCAAAGCCCCTCAGGCTCTCACAGGGATGAACCCTTCTTCCACGCACCACGACTATTCCTTTTGAACTTCTGCTGGGGTTTTAGTTCTGATTTGAGAACAAGCTTGTGTATTGATTAACAAGAGAAAGGGGGAAAATTCAGCTTTGAAAGTGTTCTTTTGAAGATATTCTCTTCCAACGTCATGTAAATATTCAATGAATTTGGGAAATATTTGCAACTTCATTCAAGCAGCTGGATACAATCTTAACACATATAGAAGTTTCTGATCTGATTCCACTGAGTGTTGCAGAAATTTGGATTAGCAAGTATCCACTTGGACTCACACGTTATCTCCAAAAGCTACTTTTTAAAGCATATTAGCAGACCAAAATTAATTTGTATTTAAACGACAGCAGAAATTAGTTTCTTTCAAGTACTCACTTTTATAAATTGCAGTTGCAGCCTCATTATCTGATTAAGTACAGTGCATGTTGTCAAATTCAGGAAGTGACACATTCATACATTAACAGAACATATATTTATGAGTGGTTTTCATGACTCTTCAAATTTTAATGTGTACCACAGGGACATAAGCTAATATCTGGATAACTTTAGCTCTAAAAATTTTAATGTATACCATAGGGACATAGGCTAATATCTGGATAACTTTAGCTCTAAAAATGTCTGAAGATGCTTTGATTAGTTGGGCTTAAGAGAAATGTATGTAACAACCAAGCCTCTGTCACATCTGGGAAAAAAGATCAAGCAACTCACATAGACACAATAAGACCACTTCAGAGCATGGTCTAAGTAGAGACAAGCAAATGAGAAGAAAAAGCCTTAACCCCACTTAATAGAGAATTTAATCTCCAAGCGAGGTCCAGAAGGGAAGTCTCTCCCAGAGCAGGGACCTGAGCCAGCTCCTTCTCAAGCCCCATCCAAGGCCTTGGTAGTAAAACTGTCCTTACTCAAACTGCCCCTCAGTGTCACACAGAGTGCCACTTCCGAGAGTTTACTGCCGACCTCTGCCTGCTCCCTTTAAAGTCAATGGCAAAGCTCCTACTGATGGCAGTATGGGCACAGGCAAGCCAACGGGAAGAGGCTTTTAAAATCTTCCCTATAATATGCACAGTGAGAAAGCAATTTTACTTGCACCGTTGGTTTGAACAAAGCATTATCATGCTTTGAGCACACCTATTTTCTAGTGAGCTGCAGTGGTCGTTAGAGCATAAGCACGATCTGCCATTGCATAATAAAGTCAACACATTACAGTTTAATTGGATGGAGTCGTTTACACAGTAATAACAAGGATTAAGACACAGAACACAACAACTCATTTTCTTAAATCTATAACCAGCTGGTTTCACTGCAGGAGTAAAGAGTACATGCCTCACTCACCTCTTATTAGTCTACGTGTTTTGCCAGGTAATTTAAGAAATGCTTACCAAAAAATGCACCATTTTCAGAGATGGAGGCATTCAGCAACTCAGCTGCTCACAGGGGAGTCAATCTGCATGGCAGTGCAGGAGGCGCTCCTCCAACTTGTACAAAGCTGCGATATTCCTGGATACAGAAAACAACACCACAAAAGGCAAATGAACTCCTTTGCAGGAAGAAAAGCCCCAGTAATATAGTTGTTCCCTGAAAGCCTTTGCCCTCCTGTACAATCCTCAGCTGAATGCTCCTAGAAAACTTTTGGATGATTACCTTGAGGTGCAGGACCACGACCCGTGTTTTCTGCAGGATGACTGTCAGCCACAGGCGAAGACAAATGTCCCAGGGGTGGCACCATTGCATAGTTCACACATTGTACCCAGGCAGTTGAGGGGTATAACTCAAAACACTGAGACAAGGGGTTTTTAAGGGTCCTGAAGGCAAAGCTCCACTCACTGCAAATTTCTGAGTTTCACATGGCCTCATTCCTAAAAGCATCCAATCATAAAATCTTGGGAAGTAGTGAGTGGTTTCTGAATGTCTCCATGCCTTTGAAAAGCCTGGACTGAATCCCTCATTTCTCTCTAGTTTTTGCTAATCTTCCAGTTTCAGCAGTTTCAAAAGGAAGAGCAGGCAAGACTGCATTTTGCTGTTTCACAGCATATCTGAGGCTGAGATGTGCTGTGGGGATCAGGCAGGCAACAGCCTCCTCCAGCAGCACTGATGGGCACCACATGGGTGCCCCTATAGAGCTGCTCTGCAGCATGGAGAAATGGTAAACATGGCTAAATGGTTAAGCCCAGCTAACGACTTGCTGGGTCAAACTGTCATTCTCTGAGTGACTTTTTGTACGGTTTGATATTCTAGGGTTACTGACGTGAGGTGGCGTCAGATACGCAGTGTCACCAACACATATAGTGAATAACAGACGACAGCCACGGGCTGCTGAGAGCCAAGCCTCCCCCCGCATGCCTGTGAGCAGCTACCAAGCAGAAAGCAGTAATAACATGGTGCTTATTTGCTGAAATACAGCTTAATTCAGTAAGCTGACAGTGACAACAATTGTACAATGATGTTTTGAGAGATGCTATTATAGAAAGAGAAAAATAAATGTAACCGTAGGAGATTAATTACTTGCTGCGAGCTATTTGCCAAATTAAATCTCAGTATTTTTTTTATTGTATTTCCTGGTCACATTTTATTCTAAATGAAACTTTATAACCTTTTAACTACATCTTACTAATTCACCCTTGCTGGCTTGATTAGCGCTAATCAGATGAAACATTTGACTGCATAAATACACTAATGTTTTGTTTTCAACTGCAAACATGTGCTGTTGGCACCAGTTTGCCAGAGTCAAACGCAGAACTTTGAAACCTGGAACTGCTGTCCAAGACCATCTCGCCAATAAGCTAAATGTTATGGATGATTTGAGAAAACAAATTCTAACGTTATGCAACAGTTGACAAACCTGAGTCACTGCCAAATGTAATGAGCATTTCCATAAGTTTTTTGGCATAATTCACCTGAATCTCATCACTATATTTCTTCCCCTCTCAATGTTTGTGGAAGGGCTTGATTTCCAGCAATAGTAAATACTGCTCCCCAGTACAGGCAGTGCAAAACAGATAATCCAATGTGAGAATATCTCCGTGGCTGCCTCTCTGGTCATGTGCCGCATGGGTCAGAACAAACAAGTCAGCCTAATCCCCAAATCTGTGTTCTCTGAGGAGCTCTATATTAGAACTGTCTAGAAAACAAAATTGAAATAAAACCCAAAAAAACCCCAGTTCTGTGATATTTTAGCACTTTAGAAAGAAACATACATTTCTCAAAGAAAGCAAATACCTTCCCAAGCAAGTATCTTTCCAACTACAATACATTCTCGCAAGCGCCCTGTGCAGCCCGGGCCAGCTCCAGGCCCTCGCCAGGTCCTGGCGCCGGGCAGCGGCCTGGTGCGTCTGCTGGCAGGACACTGGGCAGACTTCCAGCAAAGCCCATGCTGCACTGAAAGATGAATCCAGTTCAACACATTTCCATGAAACATTTTGCTGATGGCAAATTGGCATGTTCTGACAAAAAAAATGTGCTTTCTAAAACTTTTTTAATAGCTTCATTTGATTTGATTTTGCTACACAAATAGATCTTGACAGTGTTTATTGCCATCCAGTAGGACTCCATTAGAAGAGTGAAAATTCAGCATAAGCTGCTTCTTGTAAAAGGCTGCCGTCATTTAAAGTTTCATCTTCACACATAATTTTGTTTCTTCGCTCCTGTTTCTCTTCAAGATGTATTATACACATTATTCTATTGTATTATATGTCCCTGAGTAATCTGTTCAGTCAATTTTTTGGGATAGAAACTCATTGTATAGACTGAGCGAAATATAGGCTTTTAGTCTGTTTAATGTTGTCTACTTAGAAACAAATACATTTAAAAGCTTTTTTTTTTCAGTAAATGTAGTTATAATTAATATTCAAGGTACTTTTATCTATATGGTTTATTTCCATAAACAGATTTGAACAATATTCTCCTACCTTCACTGAAACAATTGCTTCTAAATACTTATTACTATCACTACTATGTGAAAGAAATTTTTCAAGACATGCATGGTATTGAATCTTTCAGAAAATAATCCAAATAAGTGCATAAAACATTGATTTTGTCTCACAAGACAAAAATAATGCAGAAATTAAGGTTCTCTACTCTCAATGCACATCACAATACGCAAAAACTATGCAAAATACTACAATTAAATGTTTGTTTCTGTGTCTTTTGCACCAATATCCTTCAGCTTTCAATGTCCTGCAAACGTTTTTGACAGCTGCTGCTGCACAGGAACATGCATTATTTATGCACTGCGCGTATTTATAAAGGTAAGATCTTTGTCGCGCTCAAGTCTCTGAACAACACATAAAAGTGCTGGGTTGCACAGAGGAGCCCTAACACAAGCCCTGCAGATGCTCTTCACAGGCCACTCTCTTGCAAACCGTAACCTGGGGATGTGCTGGGAATGCAACTGCTGGAAAGGCCACTTCGGAGCGAACAGCTTCACACAGCTCTGCTATCGACAGGCAGCAGTGGCCCAAGTCGCAGAGCTCCAGGGCAGTGAATAATCAGAGGGTGGCTGAGGAGTCAAAACCATTTTAATCCCTCTCTCCCTGGGTTGCACCTTCTGTACTTTGCCTCCTACACACCACCAAATCCTGCCCATGGTTTGCTAAATGCCTGGAAGTAACACAAGATAAGAAGTGCTGCAGAATATGGAGCGTTATAATTCCACGTATAACTCAGACAGAAGAGATACAATCCCTATTAGGAGCCCAACATAGCCAAGGCTGACATGAAAACCAGTTATCTTCACTCACTCTCACAAAGTGCTGCTCAAACTAACACTGCATAGAGGACCTGTGAACTTTTGTCAGTGACCAACCCTGAGTCTGGATGCTGTGTAAATAGAGAGCCAAACCACCCCAAGCATCCCAAAGTGTACAGAAAGATCAGCGGGGATACAGTAATGCGAATGGGCTTCTGTACGCCATTCAGAACGCCTTATCATGGTTGATAAGAACATGAGTCAATGTAGATTAAAGTCTTCAGCAGAACAGGAAGATGCTGGGGAAAAGCCCCTTTCACAATCAAGCAGCTTCAGACACAGTGAATGTCTCATACCTGACCAAGATAGTTTCAGCTGAGGGATGGGATCGGTAGAGTTCAGGCATTTGGGAGGTAGCAAGGGCAGTCTAAAACAAGACCTGACACATATGGAAACAGGGACAGGATTAGGTGGATCCACCTTACTTACAACTGGTTTCATAATCAAAGTGCAACCTCACTGGCTATATAAAGAAGAAAGGGTTCAGCGTTGCAACCTTTTTCCCTGGCCCCAACCTCCTGTTCACCTGGATTGCAATGAATAAAGACTTTCAATGAGACTGGGAAAGGCTTACATCTATCAGGCTAGTGAACCATTAGTGTTTCTTCATGTTTTAGATTCCCAGGACTGATACTGCTTGTATCTTGTTTGTAAGTATATTACCACACATTTTTATTATAGTCATTTTATTCATCGTATTCCTTAATTAGGATTCTCAAACTTTTTCTGAAATCACTCATTTTAAATGCTTGGTTTCCTGAGTTGCTTTTGGCCCCCAGTTATTGCTGGAAGACAGAGGGTTACCAAATACTATGTGATTTTATGTAAAATTAAATGCAATACAAGTGTGAAAAAAAAAAACAGAAAGGCCAGTTATGCAGCCATAGCTTATTTCTCATTAGCCTGCAGCAATTTCACTTAAAACTTGTGCCCTGGAGTTGTCTACAACTTGCCTTTTAAAAATAAAATACTAACCATCTTTCCAGAGAGGTGATCGGAACAATATATTAAAGACGTAAGTCGTAGTGCCTTCAGGATACACTGTTCTCAAAAGGCCTTTGCTCAATTAATCAGACATAAAGCATTTGGCAGTATCACCATCTGTATGTTGGTGTCAAGGACATCACCCATGTGTCACTCCTGTAATCAACCCAATTTGCTAAGCTCCCAAGATCCTTGTTGCAGCCTTTATTCTTCCTGAAATGGAAATAAAGCCCACTTGTTAATCATGAGGATAATGGATTTTGCTGTAATTGACAGTGACAGAAGTAAAAACAAATTGCCTTGGGTAAACAACGAAATAGCAAAAGCCGCAGCAGCCGCCAGCTATTATCTGCATTTCTGAAATAACAAAAGCTGCACAAACAATGCTGAAAGTAAGCAGCAGTGAGAGATGTGCACACTTCCCGGTATTTCTTAGGGCATCTCATTCCATTGGTAATTTTATCTGGGGCAGCAGGGAACTGAGATGTTTCAGGACATCGCAAGCTGCAGAATACAAGTAGAGTGAGAAACAGAGTAAACTCACCCAAATCAGCTCAGAGTTGTCCCAGAGGCTGCACCTGGTCCCCCACTGCCAAGAATTCACCAACTTAAAAACAAAGCTGGGCACAGGGTAACAGCAGCAAACACCCTCCCTGCAGACCCAGCACTGCCAGCTTGTGGCTGCAAGGACCCAGTTAACCCAGAGTTAACCTGAACCACGCTAATCCTGGTTGGTGTGACATGCTCCCCACAGAGGGATGAGGCAGCTCACCTCAGCACTGCCAGGAAGAGAACACAGCTGAAAACACCAGAGCGGGAGCAGCCTGGATATAACTGAGAACCAAGCCAGGATTACCTGCCTGGGGGCTGCGCTGCTTCCAGCCTGCTGAACCCAAAGCAACACAGCTGGTTTTGTGGGGGTAAGGCCTAAAATATCCAACTGCACTTGGTCCTAGGTGCCTCTGCATGGCTCTGGTATCTGGATATACAGCGTGAGCTGTACCTGCACACATGGCTAGCCTGGAGAAACCATTCACAACTACCTCACTAGGAGCTGCCCTCACTTTATAGCCTATTTACAACATGAGCAGTGGAGAAGATTACCTGTAAACCTGTGCACCTGCTTTAAACAAAGTTAGATGTTTTATTATTTATTTGTATCACAACAGCACTATTGTGCTTCAGCGTCATAAGCTGCATTGTGCCAGATGCAATATATCACAGGAGACCACTGCCGTCCTACAAGTTAAGACCAGGTAAGATCAGGTAGGACCAGGGTGAAAAGCAAGTTATCCAGAACACCATTGCCAGACTATCCTCTCCTCAAAAGTCTGTTCATGGAATATTCAGCTACACAATGCACTGCCCTTTTATCATAACTTAGGGTATTAAAACATCTACCTAAATGTAAGGAAGGAAAAGCCTTCTCTATTAAAGTTGTATTACTCAAAGCTATAACAATTGAAGTCAATGCTATTTAATTTTTAAATGCTGAGAAGTATGAAACATTTCGCCCTTACCATGTAACGCAGAAACAAACTGTTCAAAACCAGTGAAGGCCAGGATTTAGAACAAAACTTATCTGGAAAAAAGCTTAATAATGGTCATTTTTACTTGCACCCTGCTGTCACTCCAGTGGGTGCGGTCCAACAACAGATGTCCATTTTGACATCAATCCCTACTTTAGGATTATTTAAAAAATAACCAATTCATCATAACGTTTCAGAAAAACATATCAGTTTCAGAGCTACCAGTTCCCTGGTTGTGGATCACAGATTTAAAGGACTACCAGGAGAATAAGATGGAAAACTGTTATTTTGGAAAATTGTACATTCAGACTTAGCAATATAATACAATAATCAGAAAGCAGGATGTGCTTGGTAATGAGTGTGGATATCCAGCCTTATCGTTGGCCTGGGAGCTGGGGAAAGTGTTTACTGTTTCCAGACATAACTTTTCCCATTGTCAACTTGCCATATAGCCCTGTTGTATTGTGAAAACAAGACTGCATTTACACTGTAGTTATCTGAAGAATTCAATTAGTTTAGCTTCTCTGAGCATCCGCAGGAAGCAAAACATTTCACATTCGTTTTACAGAATAACAAAGAGAGTAGTTGTTAAATCAAGAAACTTGCTAAAGGATACTTTGCAACACTTCAGCAAATAAGTGAAATTACAGGACTCCATATGCCATATTAGAGCTCCTTAAGATACTCAGGGTACAGTAAATGAGAAAACCCTTTTACTCACGGGAAAAAGATTCTGGACAATTTGGTTTCAGCAGCACGTGACATATGGCTAGACACGACAAATCACTGGTTCTTTTGCTATATCAGTCAATGTATTTCTCTATTAAAGTATTACTCAAAGCTATAGCAACAACTGAAGTCAATGAAAAACGCTGCACAAACAGGTCTAACGTACAAAGTAATATTAACACGTTGACAGACGTTAACACTGTAGAAACTACTGTCCCATTACCTGCCATATTCCTGAATCTTCCACATTTAAGAGGCTCTCTGTAACAAATGTAGGAAGTTTTAGAGTTCTAACCTCTCCTAGCTGTTTTTTATCCCTTAACTTTTTACACCAGAAGCATTGTGGACACCGTGTTGGCAGCTCTAACACACTGCAAAGCACTTGTACTCACCTTACCACACTCAGCACATATCGTTGCTGATCCAATGACTCACGAGCTGCTCTTATGTATGTTGTGTGTACAATATGAAGCCTGAGAACCTGCTGTCAAACAACATTATAAAAATCCTTTAGAGCCAAGTTCTTTAAACATTTATGGCTAACTGCTATGCGAGTCAAGTACACTGTTTATATTACCAAATGTCATATCTAATTCCCTGTTATGAACCCTTGAAATAAAATTATGTGATAATTACACAATCTGTTTGAAACCTGACAAATATATTCCTGGTACAAATGATTTATGAAGATAATGCGTTGCTATAGCATAATGGTATTTCTTAATGGAAGCAGTAAAGCTGTTTCCTATGCTCCGATAACCACAGTGATTTCTTACACAAGTACTGATTAAGCAATAGATAATGTAGGAATTTTGGAAAGTATATACACCACAGATTCGTTCCAGGCTGTTCAAAAGTTATGGCCTGTCTATCTAACTGGCCTGTTAGCAAGGCATGAGCTTCATTTGGGCTGTTTCACTTGCTCCTACCTAATTTAGTGCCACTGCAATAGATTTATGTTTAGAGTAATGCACAGTTTAGTCTCTTTTTGTAAGAACTGCTGTTAATCAGAAAATTAATGACTTGGCTGGTGTGGTGTGAGATATCAGCAATGCCTACCCCGGTCTCCTGCAAGGGATTTCGGATTAGTAACTGGTGAGTATGCAACTCCCACACCTGAGAAAGGCTCTGCTGGTCAATAGCCAGCGCTGATGAGCAAGCCCTGCTGCTCAGAGATCACCACTACTGACAGTAATTGAGGCACAGGCAGCAAAATGCAGCACAGTGGCATCTTCCGTGTGTCCTCCCTTTGGGCTTCCACCATGTGCTCTCTCTCCCACCAAGAGGGGAAAGTGATGCTCAAGAGAGAAAGAGATTCAGTACACTTTTCCCAGTTTAAGAGCAGCCCTATCAACTACATATTATTTTCCTTACCTCCTTTTCCCACCAAATGAGAAGATAAGTCTCGTCTCAATTGTTTCAGCATTATAATTAATATGTATGGCAGATGATCAAATTAATTGTTTCTGGGGTCAAATCTAACACTGATAAGATGTTAACAATTTAAATTAGACCCTCAATTTTCTACACATTTCTGCAGAGAGTTTAGTAATTGCTTTAGTTTTGTTCATTCTGCCAATCCACGCTTCATAACACTGATTTCATTAATGAGCAGCTAAACATGACTTCCCTGCTGATAATTTGTCCCTGTGCTACCTGTGAAAAGTCATTTGAAATGGCCTAAGTGCAAAAAAGGGCATTGAAAAATTGTAAGTGGAAGCACTTTGTTTTATTCCAAATTGCTACATGTACAAGAAAAATTGTATATATACAGCCATATCCAAAAACAGATCCAGAACTGATGGATACATGTTGCAAAATTATATCTGGTGGGAAGAAAGATAAAAACTCTCACTATGGCCATTTTCTTAAGGCTTAATTAGCATAAATATATATTCTTCAAGTGGATCAGTGCTGGAATCATAGTCTGCTTAAGGCGGGGCTCTAATCTAGTTTGTTCTTGCCTTAACTCTCCTTTTTCAGTAATGCTAGACCTGTAAAGCACAGACATTTAATATTTCAGAACCAACATCAAGGAAACTTTGGGAAAGGGATTGGTTTAAGAGGAAAAGGAAATGGTTTAAGATGAGATGTAGCCTTCAGCAGCACAAAGGCCGTGTTCACTCAGAAGGGACAGGACAAAGGGCCTCTGACACACCCATCTTTGTGGCTGGAGCGCTTGTTTGCAATAGGAAAAAGGGGATGGGCATGGGGAAAAATATGTTATGCTCTTCTCAAAATTTAGGCATTCTTTCAGACAGGCTAAGTTGCATCATTTTTTCCTGTTAGCAATACAATTATTACAGAGATAGAAAGATTTTCAAGTAGCAGCTTGGTCTTCCAAAAGAAATCACCTTTTCTATAGATGATATTAGGTCTAATGGGGTTATCTAGTAATTTTAATCTCAATATTATCTTACTATACAAAATTCACCAAAATTACACTTTTATAGAAGGAGATTAGTGCATGTGTACCTTGTGAAATACATCAATAAAACTTACGTATTTGCAAAGTATATTTGATACGTTACAGAATTTAGACATTTTAATACATCAAAACATTTAATTTTTGGAAGAAATGGATGGTGGGGAGACATACCAAAAAATGAAGCCTTACATACTATATATATGTTTGAGCTGACCTACTAAGAAGCAATCAGAGAGACCAACAACTAGGGATTCCCCACTAAAATGAGAAACAAATTTGTAGAAGGTTTTGATACTTGTATAAGACTTGCAGAAGGTTTCTCAGAGGTCTCCCTAACATCTTAGCCCATGTTCTATTTTTCTTTACAAAGTCTTTTTAGATATGGAAGTGTTTAAAGAGTGTACAATTCACCTGTTTCTACTGCCACATCGTTACTGTAATACTTCTCATGGTGGTACTTCACAGAGCTCCTAGCCTTCTCCCTCATCTGACTGTTCATCCTTGTGTGTGTGTGTACCTTTAGCAAGAGGTGATAGCACCATCCTGTTCATTTACAATTTTTGCCAGATTAGACACTTGGATTGCCTTTTTTTGTGACAATCATTTATTTTGAACCAGATTTAAGCCTCTGCTAAGCTTGTCTCACCTGAGAGCAAGACTGGAAAAACATATTATTTCTTTCTTAGTGGTATTCAATACTTTTCTGTGCTTAACTGAGAACAACTGCTGTCTCCATACTTTCAGGTCGGTAGAGGAACATTGGTTAAGGGAACAGAATAGTATTACAGATGTGTTTCTTGCTATTTTAGTGAAAATGTATCGCTATTCATTCAAACCTTCAGATCTTTTGTTATCTGAATTTATACATTCTCAGAACTCGACAGATAAATCCTCCAGCTGGAACAGCAGGAGAGGAGCCAGGCAACCCACAATTGTCCTTCCTGAGAGCTGGGGAGGAGCAATGGCAGAAGCAAAATTGAGACGAGATCAGTGCTGTTGACTGGGACCCTGTCAGTTAGAAACACTTACTCAGACAAAGGAACACTTACTTAGCTATACCAGACAAATCAATTCACTGAAATTCTGGCAAGGTTTATGACTGCACTGCGTTTGTTTCAACATCTCCTCTGCTACTGACCAAGGTTAGATCTCTTCATATAAAAGGTTGACACTTTCAGTGCTCTGTTGCCTGCAGATGACCAAGAAACCTACTAACACTGCTGAAAATAGATATAAGAACATTTTAGCAAGAAGAAAATAAGAATTTTTTTCCTTTAACTTCATTCTGATTCAACAATTTCAGTTGAAGCATTCTTAAGAAAAGTATGTCTTGTCACAGCTAAAGGACTGCAAGTTGGATGTTATAAGCAACTGAAAGCATGGTCCTAAGGAAAAAAACAAATGTATGACCAGGCACCGTTACCCGTACTGCCAAAGGAAGTATTAGCCCTAAGAGAAGCATCAGCAAAATACTGTCCTCATGTATAATTTTAAGGTGGCTATTTAAATTACAAGTACAGCAGGTGTTAGATACTAATCAGTTGTGCAAAGTAATTACATTAGTTCTATGCAATGTAATTGCAAATGAGTGCAACAGCCATTAAAGTAGGGGTGGGAGATAAGAGTAACAAGGGTAAAAGCCTGCAACTACATAGGTGAACTTCATGCATTTATTTATGAGGTAGAAATGGGAACTTTTAATAGTTCTTACTGGACATGTAACCATGCCATGGCTAAGCAGAGTTACCAGAGTGCAGCGGAATGGATGATGCCGACCATACAGCAGATGTCTGTTCTCCACAACATTTAAAAGAGCAGCTTGAAAAATGCAAACAGGTTTTGTTAACTGCTGTGTAATATTCCCAGAAGGGAATAAAGTTCACTGATATTTTGAGACATTCTCAGATGTGAGAAGGGAACTGCAAAGAGCCTCAGACAAATTTGATTCAGCTGCTGACTGCCTGTTTCCTTTCCCCACTGCCTTTCATGCACATACATGCTGGAGACCTACCCCTTCACCCCCACCAGGCTTGTTGACAGCAAGCCTGGATGTCACCCAACAGAGGAGCTGGTTCACCAGGAGGCCACTCTGCAAGCTGTCTGCAGGATGAGATAGGTACACCAGCAGTCCTCTACCTGGGCAGGTTAGAAGCACTTCATCAGCAGTGGGAAGGACTTACTGGTACCGGAACTTGTGGGGTTCCTACCTAGAGCGGGTTGTAGCCAAGACCAACTTCACACAAACGCAAAATATTTTTGAGTTGGGGAAACAAGAATAGGTGGCTTGAGGCTGAGACAGGACAGAGAGCAAGGAAGGAAGGAGAGGTTGTTTCCAAAAGTCCCACCTACTGTATCAGGACACCCTGTTGAAAACAGGGTGAAGACCATCGAGACCATTAAAATCTGGCAATATGGAGTAAGATTACATGTTCAAAGCCAAACCTACTGGAGAGGATTTCCCAGGTGTACTACACAGAAGAAATCTAAGAGGTACATTGCCTCTCCAGCTTGCTGCCAGCAGAGGAGCCAGGCCCATAATTCCAGCCCTTCATAAGGTTCGCTGCACGTTTTGAGGTGCTTCTCCACAGCCAGACACTTCTCCTGGCCTCTGCTTCACAGACACCTCCCAGGCATGTCCCACTCACAGAGTACTTCAGCAACAGTCACAGGTCTAGGGACTGAAACCCAGGTCCTAGGGATTCCCCAGTGAACCCCTGGTTCAGAGTGCAAACCAGCCTTAATGCCCTGAACTCTGCATTCACCCCAGACAAACCACACACTTGTGTTTGATCTAGCTTCAGCTGGAATTACTTCGTTTCTATGATGCTTGTTTATTCTACCCAACTAGAAAAAATATTCTAAAGGTTGGTGTAGGGATAGCACAGCTTTATTACAAGGAAGACGTTGGGTTTTTTTCATGTAGACAATTCATATGTAGACAAATCTTTTTAAAATCAGAGTAAGGGAAAAGATTTTTCTCCATATTCTGTAGCTACTGACCTCTATCAGTGTCCAAAAAGTAAAACATTTGGCTTCTGAGGGGTTTTTGGTTGCCTTTTTAATTCTCCAAGAATCCTGAGTGATAATTAGATCAATTTCTGTCCATTAGAATTAGAAATTAATCTATTTTGCAACTACTGAGTGCCCTTCTAGTATTTCACTGGGTATTTTTGATAGATGGATTAATTTAAATAGAACAAAAATGTATCTGATAATGAAGTCATTATGTTTGTTCTGATTTAATCAGAATATTTGTACCATATAAGTCCATTAGAATATCAACAAGCAGACAATTAATACCAGGTTTCTTCAAGGGAATACCAAGTATTTTGTAAAATGTTATACTTCCAACAGTGTGACTTTTTTCTTACAAACATCCACTTTTCACCAAGGTTTGGTATGTTCATTGTGCATCTCTGCAGCCCTACAATCCTATATCAATGCTTTCTTAATAAAGGTGCCATCATTTCAAAGGTGTCATATGAAGAACTGCATTTCATCTTTAAAAGGTATTTATAAATGCAGGGTGTCCCTGCCCATGGAAGGGGGTTTGGAACTAGACGATCTCTGAGGTCCCTTCCAACCCGAACCGTTCTATGATTCTATGATTCTAATTCAGATTAAAACTTTGAGACAAGCAAGTGTGCAAACACATGTGTAACAAAGCTTCTGGGGAAAATATGGTATCTGTTTCTCAGTTACATGAGAAGAGCCAAGAGCAGGCAAGGACCAGGAAGATGGCATCATCAGTGCTGGAGACAACAAAGCCCTCCCACCTGCTCTACCCAGGAGCCCTTCATGACCAATGACAGGCGTTTATGCCCACTTGCCACTCACATGCTGCACCCACTTTTGGGGCTGTCTCCCAACCCCACCAACTGTGGGGGAGTATCTGGGGAGCTGCGTCTGGGGAACTGCTGCATCTGGGGAACTGCTTGATGGTAACGAGAATATTAATCTTCCTGAATGGACTCTTTCACTGCAGCTCCCACATACAGGCTTCTAGGTTTGAGACAGGTGCACCATCCACTTCCTCATGTCCTCCCTTGTAGTGGCACCAACAGAATCACAGGGGCATGCAGCCACGGTCGTCTTTCCCATGAGCAGAGAAAAGCCAACTGCATCCACTGCTCTTGAAAGATGAGATGGCACCTTGCAGGGAAGGGAGAAAAATATTCTCTGAGTCACTGGTCACAACTAACAACCCACGCTCCCACCCAAAAAATAATGTGACACCCCCTCCCAAATTAACTATAGCATCCCCTGTGCCCTCCCAAATTATTGCCATTCTCTTTGAGTCACTAGACCTGTTGGGACAGTTTCTCCATGGCCAGACACAGGTGTGCAGACCAGGGAGATTCTTCAGAGCTGGCAGGCAGGTCTGCCCACAGCTATTGCCTCCAGCCTGCCCTATTCTGGAGCATGGTCATGACATCATTGTGTGCTGTCACAGAGTTCTGCTACATGGACCTGCTTGAATGTCATCCAGGTCACTGTGGAACACTTTCACCATCACTAGTTCCCTCAATCACTGGACACCTCTCTTAGTGGAGGCCCTCATGCAGTTCACAAGAGCTTCCCTGATGGGATACCTTGCCTTAGTGGTTAATAGGTGGTAAGGGGACAGTTGGACTGGATGATCCTTGAGGTCTCTTCCAACCTTAGTGATTCGATTCTATTCTATTCTATTCACGTGTGCCAGGAACCACCTCCAGAGGCTGCAGACTGCTGCCTCTCTGCCAACCCCTCTGCCAGTCCCCCACTGTCTAGTGAGAGATCCTAGCTGCTGGGCTTCCTCACCCTCTCATTCCTTATGAACACATATAACAACTATAGATTCAGTGGAGCACACTCCAGTCAACTTATCAGTACCTCAAGTCCCTTGTACTCCACACCAAACACCAAAAAGGACTGTGAGAACCAGAAGGGCTTGATGCTGTGCAAGCACTGTTCAGTAACAGTCAAAACATTGGTGTGTTGTGAACACCGGTTTAGTCACAAATCCAAAGCTCAGCATCTTACAGGCTCCTATGAAGAAAACTAACTCCATCCCAGCCAGACCCAGGAGTATCAAGGTAAAACACTTCAGGAACTTTAAGTTACTCATATTAAACTTCACTGTTTAGTGAACTTTACGATGACAAAACAGGCTTGTATGTTTTTTATCGGTATACACTCCAATTGCTAAAGGCAGGTCTCCAGTACACGTCTGCAGTCAAAACACTTTTATTTGGACAAGCCTTTGTGTACAGTCGACTGTAAGCATTTCCTGAAAGCTAACCTCACACATGTCACGCAAGGGCTAGAGGGGCAGAGAAGGTATCCATGTAGACACAATTCAGTAATGTGGTTCATTTCTATACTGATTGGTATAAGCTGAGGGCAACTTGACTGAAATTCATTTCATTGATCCAATAGAAAAGCAGAAGAGGAGAAGACTAAAGTGAAGTAGCTTTATGGGAAAATGAGGAATTAACAAAATGCTCATAACTTACTGCTGTTTGCAAGACAGTTTTTACATGAAATTTTAGGTCTGCATGTTATATTTCCCATCCTTACCCATATACTGAACAGATAACTGTAACTAGTCACTGACATAGCTAAACTTTAGCACATATTTCCAATTACATCCTAAATATCTAATTACCTCAAACAATGCTCTGCCTTTAGTTAAAGCATCTCTGCACTACATTTTAATATAAATGATATTTCAAATGTACATCTCATTAGGTAAGACACTTTAGGAAGAAGGACTTAGAAATTTCAGCTCCAGCATATCACAAATTTCAACTCAATCTAGGCTGTAAACCATGACAAAGCTGAAGATAACAGCACAATGAAACTTGCAAATGGTCCTTAACAAAAAAGGTGAGAAAGAACAGTGCATCAGTAGTTTTAAGCTTCACAGACACTTATTTTAAAGTTACAATTGCTTTTTACTTCTTTGTGAAGTACAGGTGGCTGAGAAGAACATCAACACAGTCATAAAAAGTCATGCATACAACTCCGAAAGTTGCTTTTCACAGAGAGGTCATGTCTAAGGGGATGGATGTTTGTTATCTTTTATAACCAGACAAAAAACCACATACAAACTTAGCAGAAAATTTCCTCTCTGTTACAACAGCACTGTTAAGTAAGTACTTAAAATGATCACGAGCGAAAGTCTCCCTTCAGTGCCCTGAGACTCTCAGAAACCACTCCAGAAGCAAGAAGCTACTGAAATTAGAATAATGTTCTCAGATCAATATTACTCTTGCAGAATATAAAGACTGAACTGCCTAGCTGCAGAGAAAGGTGGAGTTTTAAGCTTCAATTTTTACTCACTCTACAGAAAAGGCATAGGGCTTGCAGAAGAAAATGCAAATTGATGTTGCCCTGATTTTAAAATCTCTTGGTCCCCTCATTACAGCAATCAGTGTGAACATAAGCAAGAAACACAAACCTGAGGCTCTGTCAGCATCTGCAAGTTCTACTCACATTCTCAGTCTTACAGGCAGAACACTTTATGGCTCAAGCTGTCTGAAATAGATACTGTGGACAGCAGCACAAATACTGAATTTGTCAAGAGAGCTGACACTGCATTCAGCACATCTGTAATTGCAATCTGGCCCCTACCAGAAGTAATTCCAAGCAACCACTTAGGAACAATATTTTTCTCCCCCTCCCTTTCTATTTTTAAATAAACTCAGAGAAAGTCTCTTCAGATGACTCAGCGCTCCTCACTGCTGCACCCAACCAGACCGAGAAGCCAACCCGTACCTGCCTGCACACCCACACGCAACGGGAAAATGTAACAGCTGCTGCCCATGTCCCCACTGGACAAGTAGGGTCCCCTCAATCTCTGCTGCAGCACTTGGTGAATAATTTCAGAAGAACAGTGTTTTGCTGCAGCAGTCTGGTAAAGCCCTTTTCCCATTGCAGTCCCGCTAGCGTCCTGCCTTCCCAGGGCTGCTGCACCACCAGGGAAACACTAGCTGCTTCACTAGCTAGAAGGAGCTACAGAGCTTGTCAGAGAGTACCTAGATCATCACTCTAATTAAAAATCACAAAATAAAAGCATTTACAGCTACATTTATCAGCAGTCTCTGAAAGCACAAAGACGAAATGTCAGAAGCTGTTTGCTCCAGAACTGCTTTTGGATGAATACACCATTTTCACTGACGGAAGTAGAATCTTACAGGAAAAAGTACTTTTGCTATCACACCTGGCTAGGACATAATACACATTTATCTGTTAAGATACGGTCGAGAGGGAATTTTGGTATGGGTAACTTAATCACTATGATACTGATAGAAAGGCAATCCCAGACTGTTAAGGCTCAGAGCAGATGCCAGAGACCTGCTAGCTATCAGTGTGTGCTTAAATCCGGCAGTACTCACTGGCAGGTAGAGGTGTTGCTGAACTGCGGTTCTCAGAATAATGGCATTCAAATGGTAGCAGACCTTAAACGCATCTATTCATTTTAGGATAACATATAAAAAAAAATTCTGATACTTTCAACATAAAACCTCTGCTCCCCTTCAACCAGCAAAACTGTAATTTACAGATTGCACATTTAAATTCATGCATTCTGAAACCTGATTTTATTATTATGCATCTGCACACTGGCTTTTGTTTCAAACTGCCTATTTACCGCAACACTACATAAGATCACAACTGAAGCTAAAGCAAACGCTTGATCGAAGCTGAAGTTGTTTTGTAGACAATGACAAGAACACTTAGAGAATTAAAGCATTTAAGAAAGAATAAAGTAACCAAAGTAAAGAAAACAAAAATGTACAAGCTAGAAAATTGTTACCATTTATAGTATTTTCTATCTGTTTTTTTCAGCTGGTTCATCCTGATTTTTTCAGCTTTATTAAATGAATCGCTGCCCTGGCCTATGCAGAGCTGGGGCCACACTCCAGTCACTCAGACCACAACTTCTGGTACCATAATTGACAACCTATCATAGGGAAAAAAAAAAAAAAAAACCCTAACATTTTTTAAGGAAAATTGTTTTGTCAACGTTTTTATTTTTTAAACAAATACAACAAGTTTTTTAAAGACAGGAATCAATGACTACTATAATGAGTTTCAGCATAGCAGTTCCAGTGCCAAGAAGTAATTATGGTTTATTAGATTTGCTATTTTACTGGAAATGCCCACACTGATGATAAATTGTTACACTGCTGTGTCTGGATGCTAGACCACATCCAACATTAGAAGACATGACAAGTTTAATTAAACCAGCTGTAACATCATGCCGGCTGTTGCACTGAATAGTACCATCTTCCCCACAATAAAACAGTAAATATCTGAAAGCTTTGATTCCATACAGCTAATGAAATAAATTAAGGTTCAAGTTTTTCCACAGAGAATTTTTTAATACAAATTTAAAGTTTAAAAGTCTATTAAGGCTACTTTCAGCCATATTTGCTTCACAGTCATTTTTACTGTCTGTCTTTTGTGATCATGGACAAGTAAATTTGATTCACAAAAATATTCTCTAATAATTGTTGTGGCCTTTTTTTGTTGGGAATATGGCATTAGCATCAGTGAGAAACACTGCAGTGCATACAAGTTTGAAACAAGTTGAGCAAGCTTGAAGTAGTCATCTGTTCCACAATTTGCAAGCTCTTTGCTTGAGATCCACTTGAGGTAAGGGGTGGAAATGAAAGAGATCGCTGTCGGCAACTGGGCATGGTGGCCGTGCCAAGGCCAGCCCCCTCCAGTCTCCCCACACCTCTCCACCCACCATGCCACGTGGCCCCACTGGTCTGCTGCTCTCTCCAGTGCCCACACTGCCGTCCTGAGCAGGAATTTGGTTCACCACGCAAATGGCTTCAGATACACATCTCTCTCCCAGTAACCTTGCTGCTAGCTACCAGAAGGCCACCTACCACTGCCAACAGAAATCTCAGGAATGGCACAGCCCAGAGGCTTTGAGGGGGGAGAGAGCCACCCGAAGCACATACCTTCATCTCTCCATTTTGAGGCAGTGCTGTCATTCCAGCCTTGGCTCAGGCCCTGCTGCCACCCTCCCAAGGCCTGACCACACAAAGCTGCCTGAGAGAGGCTCCTAATGACCTCATCCCTTGCCATGCTGCCCTCACCTCTGCCACCCTGGCAAGCCCCAGTGCTGCTGGAGGTGGGTAAGGACCCAGCTGGAGGCACCCCTGAGGGGCGGCCATAAACCCCATCAGGGTGTTAGATGGCAGTAGCCCTTCAGGGATAACCATGGAAGAAGAGCCCCAAGCTAGTCACAACCACAGGCATGGCTGAGAAAGAAGTGTTGTTTTTCTAAACTTAGTTCCCAGAGAAAGGGGATGTATGACAATCATCAAAGAACTGAGGGAAAAAACGAAGGAATAGTTGAAAAAAACCCCCAAAACCAACAAACTTACTTGCTCCTGGCAACACCTGGACGCCACCTCTTGCCTATCACATTTGTGACTAAAAGTTTGAGCGGTTTGAGCCAAGCCTTGTAGCTGGTGTGCATGTCTGGTGCTGGCTGCAGGGGCTCCTCTGTGAGGAGAGGCTGGGCCTGCCCCGAGCCGGACACAGCCAGTTCCAGCGGTCCCAGACGGTTCCAACCAACGGCACCATGCTTCCACCACAGGGCACAGTTGAGCCTGTCAGCAACATCAGTGGCCCTTGAGAAAAGGCAAAATACCCCGGAGGCAATGAGAAGTGAGGAAAAAAGCGTGAGACACAGTCCTGCAAGTGCCCAGGTCTGAGTAGGAAGAGGAAGAGATGGGTATTTCCCTGCACCCTGTGAAGGGACCACGGGGGAGCAGACACCCATGCTGCAATTCATGGACGATCCCACGGCAGAGCAGGTGAACATTCCCAGAAGGAGCCATGGCCATGGAGAGCTCATGCAGAAGCAGGGGAAAGCATGAGGGGAAAGGAGAAGCAGAGGGGAGCTTTCATGGACTGACTGCAGCCCCACGTATGTGCAAAGTACATCTTCAATCTCCCAAAATGGTGGATATCTTACTTCAGTTCATTGACTGAATAATTTACAGCACGATTTGTTTCATACTCCTGCTCCCCACCATTAGAGACACACCACTGAAGATTATTGGCCCTTCTGTCTTTACAGCGGGCCTCTGCTTGCTGCGCCATCGGCTGCGGTTCTGGTACAATTCAAAATGGACAGGAGCCAGCCCAGAGCATGCCTGTACGGCAAACCTCTGAGGAGCACGTGCATTGCAGAACTTTGGGGGGTAAGAGTCTTTCCTCATATCAAAAACCTCTCAGATGTCTAGGGAATCAGTGCTCTTAAATAATGCATTTCTGAGATCAGAGGCAAGAAAGAGTTTGTGCCATAAACTGGTCAAATTTAATCAGAAAATAGCTACGGTCACAGAGGCTGAAATAATTCTCTCTAAACATCTTTAGCTCAGAGGACTTTTGCTGAATCTTCGGCCTGTCTCCCGGAGCAGGGCTGATTTCCAGGCAGACCTTGCCAGGAACCTTAGATCTAAGGCAAATCTGCCACAAGGCAGATTTCCTCTGAAAAATGATGTTATCTCCAAGTCCTGTCAGCCTTTCCAAGACTTTTTCATCTCTGCCATACACTCAGGAAAATGGCCTTCCAGCTCTGCAAGTTAGAAAGCCCCACGAGTGCTGAACAGAGTTGGGCTCTGACAGCTTCCAAATTCTTGCTGCAGAAGTGGAACTGAGGCTGGAAAGGAGCCTCCTTTGTTTGGGTGTTTGGGTTTTTTCCTAGAATTTCTGGTTGGTAGGAAATTTTGAAAGTTTGCAGATTCTTTTCACTTGGGATTGAAACTGCATACCAAACCCACACAGGCAGAAAAAAATCCTGGCGAATCTTTGCCTAATTTGTCCTTTAAACCTCAGCAGTGTAAATCCTACAGCCTTTATGATGGCACTTCAAATGAAAAAGAGACAAGGAGAAAGAAGACAATCCTTGCCCATGACCCCTACACCAAGGGAAAGTGACAGACTGGCCAGTTGCCAGTGTGAGAAATGCTGATTTTGGCCATATTTTGGCATACCATGCTGTATTTTGGCATCCTCACGTAATCAGTGTGCCTTCACATTTAGCTAACCCAGAAGTACAAACGTCTTTCTAATGCCTAGGTCCCCTTTGCTGCAATTTAAGTCCAGCACTGCTTCCTTTACCTGTCATATCCCTGGAAACAGTTTCTTTCTCTTTGAAACATTTTTCTTAGCTATATTTCAGGACTGAGATCTTCCATCAATCCTTTCTCCTTTACAGGTCGCAGATGCAGCACCTCAGTCTTTGCTCATACATCTCATTTTCAGTAGTTCTGAACTCCCTTGGACAGGTCCACTTCATATTACTAAGGACAGCACCACGTACACCAGTGAGAGCAGTGTATACACTCTGCTTCAAACATTTTAAATGCCACACTCTTCCTTAAATCTTCCATTATTTGTGATTTTTTTGGGGGGAAGGAGAGGTGCAAGAGTATGATGTTTATGATTTCCCTGACATAGCAGAACTGCTGGAAGATAACTCAGTGTGGCTCAAAGATCCTTTTTATAAGCATCGTTTGTCTCCTGTTTTCTTACAACACTTCCTTTTGAAACTTCAAGTCACTAAAAATCTTGCAGTTTAACATTCTACCCCTTCCCCACAGCAGGATACTTTACTCTCAGATTCCTTAAGGAACAGCCAAGCCTCCTGAGCACTTTTCCTCTGCAGATTTGTTTCCCATGTGGAAATCTTACCAATTACTGGAGGGAACCAAAGTGTGATGTCTTGAATTCATCCTCTTTATTACCTTCCTCCTCTCTGCCTTCGCAAGGACATTATCAGTATCACTTCATGATCACAAAAGCGCCTTTCACCATGTTCTCAGTAAGTCTCTTGTGCTGATCAGGTCAAAGCTAGACAAGTCCTTCTCCCTGCTTTCTCTGCTTATCTCTGCAAACTTGTCTCCCGTTTACTTCTGGAAACTCGGTCTGCATCCCTGTGCAGCCTGTTCCCTCCCATACAGTGCCTCATCAATCCCAGTCCTCCCTTCAGATGATGCTATTTGTTGTTGTTGAGGTCCCACTCACTTGATGTGCTCACCTTGGCCCTTACCACTGACACCCTTATCCTTCATTCCTTTCATATTTAACCAGAGATTTTGAATGGCTCTATTGCCTCCTACTTTCTGGACATCGAAGTAGTTATACAGCTCCTTCCTTGATTCCACCTCATCCTCATCCCCTGGGGTAGTATGGACATACTGAAGGTGCTTGTAAAAACAAACTCGTTTTTCTTCTTGTCCTTCCCAATGCTGTACCTTGAGTATGCAAATTCACACCACCACCCCTCTTCCTCTCATGCCTTTGTCCAAGAATCAGTTCATCAATCCCAAATCTCATTTACTAGTTAGCAACTTTACAACCAAAGGTACTCTTTCCAACATTTAGATTTCAGACCATCTTTTGATTTTCACATCATCTTTTTTTCCATAGGCTGAATCACTCTACCCTAGATATTTGGTGTGGAAGGGCAGGTTCTCACAAAATTGTTGTTTAGCAAGAAGCAAATAATCACAGTCTTTTGGAATCAGAAATACATACTTTCATAATTCCTGATTTTTGAACATTGATTGAACAAGAACAGAAAACATCTATCTATGTATATAGAGAGATTTATGTGCATGTATAGACAAAGATAAACAGAGTTATAAATAATCATCAGAATCTATTCTCTTTAGTGCATTTTCCTTTGGCTTTGTTATAGATGGCCATTCTTTAGATCAAAGTCTTGCTTCCTGGAAGCACATTTTCATAATTTATTAGTTTTAGAAACCAAAATCCAAAAATACTGCAAAACTTCACATACATATCACATGACACTTTGAATACAAAAGACCAAATACTGCTGAACTTGTGGCAGTAGAATGCACACTCAATGAAGTTACATTTTTGCTTAAGAAAGAATAGTAGGTTTCAGGCCAGGATTTTATCTGTTTTAATTTTTTGAGATTCTTTTCTGCAGAATTTTACAGTGAAGTTAATTTCCAGAACATAAAGCTATGCAAACATGTTAATCAACTTAGAAGTGGACACATCTCTATCACAGAAAATTTGTTGTCCCTTGAAGGTAAATAGAAAAAAGAATTTAAGTAATGCTAAGAAAGGACCATGCAGCCCCAAGATTGTTCAGTATTTTAAGAGAAATGGGACAGAAAAGAGAAAGGAAGATGATGATGATCAAAAGATCACTTTTAAGCCTCTGTAACACCTTCTTCTTCACCAGTTTTTTCAACATTTCAACACCATAGAAAACAGTTTCACAAATCCTTTTTTGTAGTAGAAGTATTTATGCTCATCCTATGGCCCAGCCCTGATACTGTAAACAGAAAAACTCTGCAAATCTCATGCTGCTGCTGAAACCTCACACACACTGAAGGCTGCTTACATCAAATAACCCAAAAGGCAAGGCTCAGTGCTGCCTACGGCACTCTACACGACGAGCCTCAGAGCTGCTCCCCAGCTCTGCAGAGTGCCTGCACGCAGGCCTCTCTTGCCGCTCAGCTGGGACCACTGCCACATCTCGCAGGGTTCATGCAAACGAGCTCACACAAGTTACCTTGAAAGTTTCACAAATTATCAAGCTCTGGACAGTTTGCAGGTTCAGTTCTGGAATTGCTACCGAAGTCAGGCAGGTTGAACGGCTGAGACTATCAGAGGGTATTTCTCTTGTCATTCAATAGGAAATATCTCTGTGTATCTGCTCAGTAACCACAGACATTATGTTGGGGGTTGGCAAACTGTCTACGTCTTGGCCTAGACCAGAGAACAGAAAGCAAATCCTGGCAAGGGCTGCAGGGCAGCACCAGCACAAGCCACATCCGTGGAGTTAATGAACTCAAGGAGTGAAGCTCTTAAAGGAATGAATATCCCAAAATTAATGAAATTTTTCATTTCATTAGGAAGTGAATACTTTCTTTTTATTCTACATCACTGAAACCATAAAGACAGCCCCTATGGAAAGGGAAGACTCATCTGAAAAACTGATTTCATCTTTATCCATTATCTTTCTAAAAGCAGCATCTTAGTGCCTGCGCTTTGAGTGTTCTCCAGAGAGCCAACGGGATTTCTTAATGGACTCTGTGCCGGGCTGTGGGAGGATGGCTCTGGCATTTATTTCCTCGCATAGCTTCACCTGATGTTATAAATGTAGTGCTGCAGCTGAGGAAAGATAGAAGTTGTCAGTTATTGCCTTGCATGTGGCAATCACTCTTTTTCAGGGATTTGGGTGGGTTTCTTGCCAGAGAGAGCTCCAGTCCAAATTTCTGTGTAATATTTAAAACATAATTGTGTTTAACAAACCCAACAAAAAGTGTCAAGCAATGCAACAGTAAGGTAAAGCCCAGACTTGTTTCCAAACAAGCCCTCGGCTAGTTGAGCCAAGCAACTCTTCAGACCTATGCCCAAGGCCGCATCCAGCAGGATGAGGTGTCATGGGGAGCTGCAGGGTGGCTGCAGAGGTGCGTGGGGCCCTGGCAGGGCCAGGGACTGCAAGAAGTAAGGTTTAAGGGGAGTTTTGGCAGCCTCTGCACCTGCTTCCTGCACCGTTGGTCTCAGTGCCAGCCCCCATCCTTGGACCCCTCACAGGAACGGGGAGGGCAGCCTGGTTCCCTTATCCCCAGTCAGCAGTGTGGTTGGGCACACAGAGATTTTGGTGCTGGGAGGAAGAAGGGAGGCAAGCGTGGCCTCGTATCTGATTACAAAAGTCTGCATGTCCAGCTTGGCCACTCCTGCTGTGAGTAATTAAATACCACTCTGTTACCTCTCTATTAAGCCAAATACTTTTTGTTTAGCCGAAGATGTCCACTCTGGGCTTGTGATTTGAAAGCATTGAGATACTGTGAATCAGCTGCTTCACTCTGTAATTTGTTCCAGTGATTAATCATCCTCACTGCTAAAAACTGTGTGGATTTCTCATTTGAATTTATTTGGCTTCAGCTTTCAGCTACTTATTCTTTTTATACCTTTTTTTTTCCCTAAGCCACTTAACTCTATAGTAACCATTACTTTTTCCCTCTGGATTTCCACCATAATCAAGTTACCTCTCCATCGCTTTTTTTGATAATCTAAACAATTTAAACTCTTTAAGTCTGCCATTTTCAGATGGAACCTAAACAATTCTGCAGCCTGAAATTCTGTGTACAGCTTTTTTTCTGTATCCCCAGTAGTGTTCTTCAACATCCATTTTAAAATATCAGTCTCATTAAAATCAGATTAAAATGTATTTTGCCCAAATGAGCCCTGCCTCCCAAGTGATCTGCATGACTTTAATAGATTTCCCCTTCCTTGTGTTAGTTCTCGCTTCGCACCAGCCACAGGTTTATAATCCATGTTGTTCTATTCACTTTGATGAAGTGCAGTAGTGCACGAGGGGGTGCTCCTCTCCACCGACCCCAGAGCTACCTGGGGCAGGTGGCAGCTTTGCATGCAGCGCTGTAGCATTGCACGCTTAACAAGATCCCGCGTGGCATCTGCCTTTTTCCCAGCCTGGTTCTGTGAGGCTGGGACCTATCCCTCCCATGGCAGCGAGCTCAGGGACTGCCTGGGGTTGTGCCTGACCCTGCAGAGTGCAGCCAGCTGGGCAGGGTGAGCTGCAGCCCCTGCACCCCTCTGGGTCGGCTCCAGCCATCTCTTCAGTCTCACAAGAGCCATTACATGTATGTAGTACAATGTTATTCACACCCCTCTATATTTGTCGAGGTATTTTCTATGCAGGCAGCCTAATAAATAAAACAAGGAAGGCAGGCAACACAGGGCATTTGCTGACGTGTCTTTGGTGCAGTCAGAGCTCCCGTTGCTGCATACCAGTACCATTCCACCCGTGAGGAGATGTGCAATGAGCAACTGTAAAGCTGAGACCAACTTCAGCTGTCCAACATTTTTCAGATCTCCTTTTTTAAACTACCGTAGGTATCATATTTTTTCATCACAGTACTGCAGGTGCCTTATCTTTTTTTTCTTTCCAGTAGTGTTGGTGTGTCCAGCTTGTTCAAGATAAAGGTCAGAAATAGTTCCTTGACTGATTTTAATACCCTACCTAAAATTGCTATTTACAACACAAGACTGACACCAAGAAGACAAAGGCTGGGGGATGCAGAGGGGTGGCAGTGTAAGTGCTGCTCTTTGCTGCAGCCATCCCTCCTTCACCCTCACCATCTCATACAAACCCACCCACTGCACCTGCGGCCGCAGCTTCTGCAGACCCAGTCATGGCCGTGGCTACAAACCTGACCTTCTGCACTTCAGCTATTTTGAAAAGGAAATGTGGATTCCACGTCCGGATGTCCCCGAGGCTGCAGACACAACTGCGATGTCATTCGTGTTTATAATTCAATGGAGTTCCGATCATCTCTGGGGGAATTAAGGAAAATGGGGTTACAATGAAAGACCTGCTTGCATTTTCAGAGTGTGCCTTGAGAAATGCCCCCCCGGGATTTACTTTTATGCATTCCTTGAGTCAGGAGTGAGTAATGTGTTTTAGCTTCTACATTTTATGTGATCTGCAGCTGCAGAATTAGAAACCAGAGCCAAAATAAATAATAAAAATAAAACAAGTGCCAGAAAGACACTATTGCCATTCTGAGCAGAGGGTGGCACCTGTAAATGGGAGTGCAGGCACAGCCTGCTGGGCTTCCTCAGGGAAATAACAGGACAGCATCTTTCCATCGCTGAAATCATCTGGGAAACAGTCTCTGTAGGAAGTGCTTCTTTCTCATGTTGTCTTAAGTTAGGGCCGCCGTTACTCAGGGATCTGCCATAGCTTATAATTTAGCAGATAAAAGATTGGCTGTGCGTGGAGTTGAGTGGCTGGCAGAGAAGCAGGCACTGACAAGTGTGAAAATGGGCAGCGGTGGCTGGTTTCTGGCCACGCACACCCTCCTTTGTGGTGCACAAGGGTCAACATTAAGCAAAGCACAGGTTAATATTTAGGTTTTTATAACTAAGGATTATAGAAGAGCCGCACCTTACCTTCCGGGAGGGAGGGATTGAGTTAACACTTTAAGAGGAATTTTTTTGGAGGCAAAATTAGTATCAGGGAAACCCTTGCCAAATGCCATGTTTTCTTCATTGCCTCTCTGCTGGCTGGCGTGATTCCTGTGCAGCACAGCGCAGCAGGTGGGGGGTCCATTGCTCCCACTGTGTGGGGAAGGCAATGGTACAGCACCGGAGGGTACGTGATACAGCCAGTTTGGTCCTCAGTGCGGCAAGCGACTGTAAAGCAGATGGTCTGAAGTACGGTGCAGTATTAACACAATTTAACTCTCTTTCTTTCCTTCGCTCCCCCTCCAACCACACATCTGTAATAATTTTATTGTTTTATTTGCTAATGGAGTCAAAGCAACTGAGTGCAGCAGCTTTAACGCTCGAGGGAATGCACCTCCCCTGGAGTACTGCGTGTGTGAAGCAGCACGGGGCAATGCAGAAAGTCAGGTCAGTCTTTCTGTAGCGTACCTGTGCTATGAACTTGACATCCTCAGCTAGAAACGAGTGGGCTGACAGATAATATATTTTCCTTTTCTCTATCACTTTGCACTAAAATCCTGGACAGTTTTAGTCTTTCAAATACCAATGAAACATATTTTTGCAACAATTTTGTAACTTCTTTCTGGTTTTATTCTTCTTCCCGGACAAGGACTCTTCTTCTTGTCTGGTACTTACTGGAATTGATTTTTAATTCAAATCACTCCACCTCTAGGTCATCCTGTCAGCATGAGAGGTGCAGCCATTACATTTCTGCCTTCTCAAGTTTGGAACATATTTTTCACTTTGCAGCTATAGAAATTAGCTCTCTCTGCTCCCAGAAGAGCAGCAGTTACAAGAAATGCTCATCTTGAGCAGCAGAAAAGCAAAAAAGTGACACTAAGCAAGGCTCTGGCAGAAAGCCTGGAGAGTGCGTCGGAGCCCCACTGCCTTCTCTGTTTTGGGGCAGCTCGTTTCTTTGTAGCTAATCGGGCCAAAACTCAGGGACCTTCCTGGGATGGGAGAAGAGCGCTGGAGAGAGGGGAAAACAGCCCTGTAAATGTTCAGCAATACCACAGAGACATCAATACTTTGAGGTGTTTGGGCAGGTAGTTGCACTTCATTTAATATTTTTTTTTTTTAATCCAATCCAGATCAGGTTTTCCATGAAAATCTGATTTCCATTTGGAATAGAAATTTCCATTTTCTATCAGTTCTGCTCATCTGATGAACTTGCATTTTCTCTTTTTTGGTTGTTTTCGAGTGCGGTCAGAGTGCTGCCTCTCCAAACACTGCACACTGCCTGCGCTCTAGCTCCCATTTGTTCTTCTGCCTCTGTGTCACCTTTCACGTTTTGGAAATTGTGTTAGGTGTAAATAAATCCATTTGTGACTCCACACTCAGGATTCTAAAAGTTACTAGAAAATTTGAAGTAACATATGACAGATCTGAGTCTTTGCTGCTGATTCACATAATTGTTTTTAGGGGTTTAGGCTTTCTTATTTTCTTCTTTTATTAACAGATATTCTCTTCCATTTTAAAGGGCCTTAAAATGTTAATTGTTTAAAATACCAAGCCTGATCATTCTTTATCCTCTGTATGTTTTTCCACTTTTTTCTTTCAGCAAAACGACCAAGCAGTACAGAGCACATTTAATTCACTCTTTAGACCTCAGTTATAAATTAGGAAACTGATTCCTTTCACAAAGCATGCTGAGATCTAGAGAAACAGAAACCACCAGAAAACATGGGGTTTAAATAAGGGTTCAGACACAAAAGCAAGTTACCTTGGCTTGGAAAGTTTACAAGGAGCAGCTGGGCAATGGGAACTGTAAATGTCCATGCTTTTTGCAGGAGGCAAACAGGAGGATATTGATGTAGTTTTGCCTGCAAGAGGGAAGGATGAGCAAGTCCAACTATCTGGTATTTCCAGTGGACTCAGACCATATACACAAACCATATGCACAGCTCAGCTTGGACATGGCAACTTCTTCATTTATGGTCCCATTTTGCTGCCCTTGAGCCCCACATTGTTATTTATTCAGATGGAACATTTTGGATAGGCTATAGGGCATATTGGTTTAGTTGTGTTCTATCATTAAATACACACCAATGATTAAGATTCCTGTATGTTTCTAGGCAGGTAAGGACCTCCAAGCTGAAACCAAATGAGGGGCTCTGAATGATCACCTGGAAGGTTCTGGCTCCAAAATGTGCCTCGAACCACAAGCCCCAGAGGTCCAGAACACTCTGCCTAACTTAGAGCTATGGGCAGGTATCTGCACTTGAGAAAGATAAATATCTTCCGCTCCTCTCCTCAGTTACACTTCCCAGACCCTTTCACAAGGGCCAAAGCACAAAGGAGGGGCCCCAGGGTAGCAGTTACAGACAGACATCAGCTTCTTCTTACTTAAGGGTTTTTCTCTAAGTATTCACAAATCACATAAAGAAATGGTTTTGGCTGTTGAAAACTGCTGAAGGTGGCCCAGTGAACAGGCAGCAAACTGCTGAAGGTGGCACAGTGAGCAAAGACTGTGCCCCTGTGTTTGTCCCTGCTGCCTTCCCTGCTCCTCGGACACGTCTGTCACACAGCCTTGGAAAATGAAGGTGGTTTCCTCACCCCCGCAGGGGTGTTTGTGAGGCTCAGATAAAGGTTTTGAAAGACTTGCATGGAAAGCACTACATCCTGTCAGTGCTGGGGGACAGGCTGACTGAGGAGATGATGCATGGCCCCAGGGCTGCTTCAGGGAAGGGTTTCTGGGTTTGTTGTGCTCTCGTTCCCATCTCTATCCATATTGCAACTCCAGCAAAGAGCTCTGGGATAAACACGACTTGGGCCTTTAATATTGTACAGCTTACAGCAGGCAAGACAGCAACCTTGTGTGCCATTTCCATTTCAAATGATGCTTCTCTTTTTTCTCCCTCGAGGTGAGGTGCAGAGGCAGGTTTAACATTGCCCTGGCTGATAGCAGGATGGATTAGCAACGGAGAGGGGCTGACCACAAAGGCTCAACACCCAGTGCTGTGGACAACCAGAACGATATCACACAGGGAGCACCCAGAGGAGGTGGCTCAGAGAGGCTTGAACCTGCTTTCTTCAGTTCTGGCAGTAACTCACTGTTGTCATTTCAGTGTGAATGAATTTGGCACATGATGAACTGTATCTTCTCATCTTAAGAGACTGCTCCATGCAGCAACAATATCAAGGACTGGCTGAAGGGCTAGTGCCATCTGAAATGTGATTCGAGGGCACCTGAGAGATCCTCAAGGCAGATGCAGCACAGGACCAAGGGATACCCACCCAGCTGAAGGCATAGCAGGGTGCCCCATGGGGCTTCTCAAATGGTACCAGATATCCGTGTTGAAGCAGCTGACCCTGAGCAGCCGTCTTGCAGACATCTTCCTCCTGGGCTGTAACATGGGAGCACAGGTCCCAAAAATGCATATTTTGTACCTTAACATCATTCAAGAGTCATGTTGGGATACAAATCACAGATCCAAATGATGACTTGACCTTTCAACTGCACCAATTAAGGCCTGGTCTGGTTACTGCCTGAAAGTCATTTCTTCTAGGATTTCATCAGTGGACCTGGCTGCCAAGTGACATTTCTGAGAACTTTTTTCTAATCAGAGGCATTCTCTGATGATCCAAGCTACCCTGTGAAGGCATGGGCAGTAATCCGTTCAAAGACACAACCCTTCTTTTCTCTGAAATGTTCTTGGCAGTTTGATCAGTTCAGAAGGAAAACAGCAAGAACTACGACATGATACATATTTTATTGCTATTACGTTTTAGCTATATTATTTAAACAGATTCCTGAACATATTCTATCTCCTGAAGGTTTTATTAGCTGGAATCATTTTCACTATTTAAGAAAATTTTCATGTTGAATTGTTGGGGGTTTCCTAGTTATTTAAACTCCAAATTAATTTCACTGTTAACTTTCTTGATATCCATTTGCTTGGTATAAATAAACGGCACAGATGTCCTGTCAACTCTTCCCTGCTGCTATAAAATACATGCAGCTTCTTTGTAACATGGACCAACTCGCTGCCTCTGTAAGGGTGAGGCAATATCTGTAAGGAGATATGTCTGAGTGAGTGAAAGCCAAAAGCTTTCTCTAGCTGACTCACCACCAGCACTGCACTTGGTCGATGCAGAGCTGGGAAGGAGGCAGATAAAGAAAAGGGGACTTAGCTGAGACACATGCTCCCAGTTTGAAGACTTCCTTGAGCAAAGATTTCTCTTCATGCATTGCTTTTTTTGTCCAAAAGACCAATGAAAGTGCTGAGGGAAAAATCTGGGAGCAGAATAGGAATTGCTAAAAATGCCACACGCTGCCCTGTGCTTATACCTGCACCCAAATCAGTCCACGCCATGGACAGTGGTATCAAATGCTATAGTCACTTCTTGGGATTTTTTGGATGTCATTTCAGCTGGCTGTAGAGAGGCAAGTTCAGAGACAACTTTTCCAAATTCTGGAGGTGATCAGGTGTGAAGTTGGAATCTGTTTCATAGTTGGGAGAGGGCAGAATAATATACCACTTTCCGTATAATTTTTCTATCTCATTCTGTCAGCTACACCATCTCTCTTCATTATCACTGCAGCCCAAGAAATCTTCACTGTAAACCTTCCCCCATCACTCTTCTCTGTCATGTCTACACCAGCCTACATGTTATTGCCGCTTTTAAGTTCGCTAGTCAGGACATCATTGTGCCTTGCACAGTCCTACACATCTCTCTCATACTATCATTTTATTTCACATAATTTATTTTGCATTTCCAGAAAGTTTCCATTTCTGTTAGTCCCATTGTTTTACATTATCCTCCTGACTTGACTATATGATCATCCCACTGATTACATCTCACCACCTGCTTTCCCAAGTTCTTATGTTTTTCAACATTTTAATTTATTTTGCTGGCAAGGTTTTGGTGTCAATTCGCCAAATAATTCTTGCTACCACCACCTGCTATTAACATGGGTTAGCTGGCTACATACCTTTGAGAACTTGAGCTCTAATTTTCACTGGTTTTAAGGGGAAACAACCAGCTCGGGGCTGACCTGCCGGTTTGGGATCCCTGATGCCTTCGAAGTGTCCCTGGACTGGACTGGGCAGTAGAAATCCGCAGTATCTTGAATGAGGAAAAGAATGAAAAGAGCAAACATATCATGTTTATTACAACAGTAATGATATCACAGTTGGTATGTGTTGCCTTATTCCAGATTTATAGCTGGGATCTGTGAATGCCCCAGGGCTCAGCATGCAATCCCAAAGACACTCTATTTGCATGTACTCTGCATTCTATAAATAAAAAATGGAAGTGTCAGGGAAGCATTTTAAAACACTGTTATTAAGCAGTTACCAGGAGATCTTGTGCTTTTCGGTCATTAGTCTTCTACAAGCTCTCCCTGTATGTTGTGACAAGCTGTAGATGTTCTAGCTTTGGTGCCAAACTGAAAACCAAAGCGAAAGGAAAAAAAAATGAGAGGGGGAAAGTTATCTTTAAATCTGTGTGTCTTAGATAAAATCGTGCCTGCAGACCCAGCCTGGCAGAAGGAGTGATGGCTAAGCCCCATTTCATTCTGTGAACAGCCACTTCGCTGACAACTTTAGACATGCAGGCCTATGCACCAAGGAACACTGATGGTCCATGAAGTTTGAGCCTGTATCAATGATACATTTAATTTCCCATCCTTCACTCCAGTTCCAGACAGACATAATTCATAAAGGACAGGTTTTGCAGTTAGCAAACAGAAACAAAGCTAGTGTCAACACAAAAAGGCCAATTTTTTTACCCATTCACTCTTTTCCTATGGAGATTCAGGATCTCAGAGATGGTTAAAGCAGCACAAGATGATTACTCAGGCAGAAATCAGGAGGATACTCATTCCCTCTGAGGGGTAAAGCATGCAGAGGAAAGAGTGAGACCTCCATGGGCTCTGGACAAGGCCTTCTCTCACACCTCTGTCTCCTTTTTGATGCTCCCAGGCATGGCTAGCTCTTATCTCTGGTCAAGACACACAGGACCATCATTCCTGTAGCGTATCTGCTTCCCCAAAACCCGCATGAGTGGGCTGACAACCAGCTCTCCCTCCCTCTTCCCTGGCATGAGCAAGGTTGAGGTTTGGCATCCCCTTTCATCGAGGTTGCCAGCCTGCAGGAGAAAACCAAGCATCCCAGAGGGAGGTCCCTGCATCCTCACTGATGTCCTCCCCATGGTTACCTGCCCCCTGAAGCTGTGTACCCCCAGGACCTGTCATCTACTTTGTTGTCCTTTTTTCTGCTGATTTTTCCCTTCGCAGGATCTTCTGATTCCACTTCTGGGCATCACGCAGGTTCATGTCAACTAGATAACCCAGGGATGCGTGATGTATTTAACCACTACAGTCAGCTCCCTTACTTTTCATCCTGTAGAACATAACTTTTATTTATTTTTTCTTTTCAGCAGAAGGCAGAGCTTTGCCGTGCAACAACCTCTTAGAAAAGAGTAAATTTATAGCTCTCCTGCCCTGCAAACGCAAAAGCAAAAATTTAATTTGCTTTCCTAAGGCAGGACTCTTCCCACTCCATTATGTTAGTACTTCCCACTGTCAGGGCCACACTGCATGGTGTGAAAGAAAGAAAAGCAGTTCCACAGTCACAGGAAATAAAATAATTTGTGCTATAAGATACTTCAGTAATTAGGTAATTAATCTGAATTATGTTTGTGTTTGGGCTGGAACGGAAAGATGAGTCCTACCTCAATGAGAGCCAAATGTTTGTGTACCCCAGATTTGTTGGCCATGCCTGCGGACATTTCACTGTTAAGGGCCACCTAACTCCTACACAGGTAACGACAAACACAAGCCTGTGTCTCTCCATTCCCCACTGGCTCTGCCGGGTTTGATGACTTGGCTGAGATCTTGCTCTTTACCGAGTGCCTTGAGGCCATAGCCCCCAAAGTTGAGATGCCATGAGGGAGATGAGCGAGTGGAAAGAAACTTGCCCCTGAGCACCTTCTGGAAATCCCTCCACCACGTCTCATCTCAGAGGATTTCCATAGTCCAAAATTTTCGCAGCCTGTTCCTCTGCCCCTTCTCAGGGATGGGGCTGCAGCTGCAGCTCTGCCCAGGCGGGTAGGTGGACAGGGCTCACAGCCCCAAGGAAAAGCAGCTGAGTTTGAAACCCAGGGGTTAGGCAGGTCCACCACACAAACACCTTAGCAAGCTAAGCACCTTTTTGCTGGGACTGGGTAAACATGACTTGTAAGCCAAATCCCGCCCCTAAGTCCTGGGTTTCCCAGATCTGGCAAGGTGACAGGGGGCTCTGACTCCCCATTTCTCCAAAATGAGAAAGCAAGGATTGCTCTTCATTTAAACAATTTCAGGAGCTGATTTGCAAGGCAGCCCCTCAAACAGATATGTGGAGAGGACTGCAAGATCAGCACGCTGCAGCAAGTGGCAGGGGAAAGGGGAGAAGGGGTGAGTTTGTAAAACTGCCTTTGTGTTTCACACACATCTTCACACTCATTTTTTTCATGTGTCAGCAGAGGGTCCTACCGCATGTGAATTTACCTGCAACCCCATGATCATTTTCCTGATTTACTGTTGGGTCATCCCAGAAAAAGCACCATCGCAGATGAAGCTGCGAGTTTGAAAATCACTGGCTTGGGCTTTTTGATTATTATTCTGTTTCCTCTGTGAGAGATGAGCTGCACTCTCAGCTCTGTGTTCTTTATTTGCAGGTGATTTTTACTTAACTGCGCTATTGATCCCAAGATGGATAGGAAGCCCAGCAGCTTAAACCCTGTCCCCGAAGGTGTGAAAGCTTCATTAGATTTATGAAATTCTCCAGGATACACTGAGGCTCTGCAGTCCATCTAGCAAAAAAGGCTTTGTGTTTTACCCATGATCCCATGATTTGTATTCCTTGTTGAATTATTATTTTATTATTATTATTATTGTTTAAACTCAAGGTTTCTCCTCTAGCTCAACTGTGTGTGAAATGCAGTCAATTAATAGATGCAGAGAAGAGCAGTGCATCCCTCCAGAGTCCCAGATATCCCATTTCTTAACCTCATCCTAACGCTACAATCTCCCCTTCACATCCTCCCTTAGTGGCAGGACAGATCTGGCATTTTCCTCTGAGAGAATTAATGAGGCTTCAGGAGCTCCCATTGGTTCCACCTGGCTTAAACAAAAGCATCTTTAGAAATGGTCAGAGAAAAGCTAGAAACAATGACCTAGAGGTTAAAGATGCAAATAACAACCAGCAGTCCCTTCTGGTGGCGATGCTCAGAGCATCACCCGGCGCTGGGGACAGGGCCGTGCGGCAGCACACTGCACACCGGGTTTCGCGAAGCGATGCTGCGTGCGTAGTTCAGAGCAGCAGCTCCCAGAGACCCTGCTCCAGGTCTCTGAGCAGAGTGTGGGTTTTAGACCTCAGTTACCTATTTAAGAAGAGGAAAAGGACTGGCAGGATGAACTACATCAATATGTTGCCTCCTCTCCCCAGCTCCACAAAGACTTGCTGCTCTCATTCAATCTCCAGCACTGCCAAGTTCCCACGGAGGGCAAGACATCCCCGGATTGTTTTCTTGCCTCTTATTTAATACAATAATACTGGCTAAAGTGTTAGCGGGACACCAAAGGGACTGCTTAGGACCAGCATTACTTAGTACGTTCTCTCGCCATGCGGCCAGGGGAGTTAGTGGCAGATTCATGACATTTGTAGAAGAGACTAATTCAGAGGCTGAGAAATCCAGAGAGGATAACAAAGTTAGACAGATATCAACTAAATGAGAGAGGAAAAAGGCCACCCTTTCCTTTCTGGAAAACAGATCTTATGAGAAGCGACTGAGGGAACTGGGGTTATTTAGTCTGGAGAAGAGGAGGCTGAGGGGAGACCTGATCGCTCTCTACAACTACCTGAAAGGAGGTTATAGTGAGGAGTGTGTCGGTCTCTTCTCCCAAGTAACAAGCGACAGGACGAGAGGGAATGGCCTCAAGTTGCGTCAGGGGAGGTTTAGGTTAGATATTAGGAAAAACTTCTTCAGAGAAAGAGTAGCGAGGCATTGGAATGGACTGGCCAGAGAGGTGGTTGAATCGCCATCCCTGGAGACGTTCAAAAAACACGTAGACGTGGCACTCCAGGACATGGTCTAGTAGGCATGGAGGTGTTAGGTTGATGGTTGGACTTGATGATCTCAGAGGTCCTTTCCAACCTTAGTGATTCTATGATTCTATATAGGAAACACAACCCAAAATGTAGGATTCTTATTCAGAAAGAAAGTGAAGCTTGGAAAGTGATAATGCGGAAGTAGTCCAAGAACAGGAGTGGACAATAAATAAAGTGAGCGTAAGCAGAAACTGGTAGATGTCACCAAAATATGACCATACCTCAGGGCTGTTCCCTGAAATAGCCGCAGACCCTGCTGCCCTGCGAGAATACAGGCAGGCGGTACCAACACCGGATGGATATGCTAGCAGGATTGCAGAGGAGGGTGACAAGGACTGTTGAGGAGCAGCAAGAACGGCCTTGGAGGGGCTACGCAGGAGAAATGTCAGTTACACACTCGAAGATTTTGCGAAATGGGAGTACCAAAGGAAATGTAGGCAGGTTTCAATGTAGCTACACGTGGAGAGAATGTAAAATAGCCAGCTGGAAGAGCAGGAAAACCTCCCTGACAGCCAGATCAATTTGTCTGTGAAGTCCTGCAGCTTCCAAGAGGCGGGATGGGAGTGTCGTGCACCCACTTTGAACCAGCGCAAACCGTTTCCCTGTGGGTGCTGGCACCCAGGCACGGCCACCGCCCTGACCCGGCTGCCTCCTCCGGGCTGCCGCAGAGATAACCTGCTGCCCCTCAGGGCAGCACTGCTCCGGCAGTTTCCCACTTATGATAAAATGTAAACTTGCCTGTTTGCCATTTTCTGCAGTTTTGGTGAAGCTTCAACATGAAAAATCCTTACAGAAATCATAACATTTTAGGCAAATTCTAGGTTTTGTCCATGGAAAGAAAACATGCTTTTCTTCACAAGAAATAGCGATTGTCCTCACTGTTAAATGGCTGTTTGGATTTTCATTCCATTTCCTGCTTGCAAAACCTATTGGACATGGGCTTTTTTTTTTAAGCTAGCTCTAGCAATGATAGTAGCAGTAGTAATGAAAATGGAGCTTTAAAAAAACCCTTTACAGCTCTTTGATTTTCCTCATTTCTGCCCTTAGAGCATCAAATTTTTTGCTTGTTTGTTTTTCCAAGGCAGTATTTTTCAGGACAAGCTCTGGTATAATTTTAAGGACATGTTTCACAGCAACATCCCCAGGTCATGGGCAGCATCCACTTTGTACAAGCATAGTTTTGGCTGTACCTGGTGGCACCCTGCAGCAGCCTGGGGTCACAGCGTGGCCAGAGCAGTTGGATGTGAGATGTAGGATTCACATCCGCCATCATCAGCCCTCAGTGGGCTGCAGCCTCACAAACCAAACTCCTCATCTTCCCTTACAGTCACTTTGCAGGTGCCTTGCAAGCTGACTCCCTTAGGATAAGGTGAGTTATGTCCCATTTCTCTCTCTTGACTGCAGAAGGAGCTGGCTTGCAGCACACCAATGTCCCAGCGACACCGTGGAGGATGACACTGGAGCAGACGAATTCTCCCCGTTATATCCTTCCCAACACAACGGTATCCTCCTTCAGGGTGCATGAGGGTATACGGGTCGGTCAGTCCCAGCATGATTTCATTTAACCACCAGTAAATAGCGGCAACACACTGACCTCGAGCAGGCAGTGAGCAGGGGTGATTCATGAGGTGGAAAGGTCTTCGAGGTCTTCAGACACAAAAAATGCTACCAGATGCCCAAAGTGCTACTGTAATTAAAATCCCTTTGCTGAAAAACAATTGCAACAGGCAGTCCTGTGCTAAGCCACTACTTCCAAGTGCAAGCCTCCAAGTGTAGTTCTGGCTGACCTTTAAAGAGCCTTTCTGCTGTGCTGCTAATTTTCACTGGTCCCTTAGGTGGGCGCTTGAGAGAGTCTTCGCACACTTTGCATGCCACAGTTACAGGGTTATGCCGTTCCCAGAAACTGCAGCCAGACACCCGGGTGGGCTTATTTTCTTCAACAGTTATTTTTAGACAACCTTTTAATCAAATATTTGTCTGCTGCAATCATCTCAATTAATGAATGTGAGTGGAACCCCTCCTTGTTCAATGACTGGGTTCTTCCCTTCGTTTCACAACCACATCACACCATTCTCCCTTTAATATAGGGACGGATGTGTATGGCATCTTGTTAAAATCTAATTTATTATTTCTAAGGACTGCTAGAATATATTTCTTCCTCTTGAACTGGAACCTGAAATGGTGAATTATTTTCCTATAAGGTAGGCTACCTAAATGATTAAACCTCTGTCCATGTTGTTTATTTAAATATATTATTTTTAAAAGCTATTGAAAAAGGTCCACGTCTCTTCAAGACCATTTTTCAAGATCCTGCTTTATTTAAAAGCATAGCTCTCATAAAAACCTCTGAATGAAAACACTAAACATATTTCAAATCCGTCCAAGAGTTATTTGGGCTGAGTTAACAATGTCCATGCATTACAGCTAATCAGCGTGAATACTGCAGGGACAAAGAGAGGCCAGGCAGGTTAAGGTCCTGCTTTAGAAAATCACGTCGCAAGCGGCAGCCGCTGCCCCAGAAGAGCTCACAGTAATTACAGCCCCACAAGAGGCGTAATGGGACATAATCTAGTGCGGCTTGTGAAGTTCAAAGTACACCTGCGGTGCATCACAATTCTACAAACAACTATGGCAAATATTATAGAGCTTTCCTTTGGGGACCGGTGAAAATTATACACACAGGGACTAGAAATCTAGTAAGTTATTCAGCAGGTAATAATTCCTGCCAAATCAGGCAGTTTTGTTAGCTGCTTATTAGCTGTATTAGATACTCGCAGACAGAAGACATTTGACATCGTTCTGTGGCACAGCATCATCCTTTGATTTGTTTCGGGCCACTTGCATTTGTCATCCCTCCTCCCTACCGAGGAAGCCACCCCCTGAAATAGGTTACCTGTAGGCTTCAGCTCTGTGAAGTGATCTTCGTGAATTATGGCAGTACAAGCTGTGGGCTGAATTACACCCAGCTGTCTCCCGGGTTGTTTTAAGAGAAGATTGTACTTTAAAGTCAGGTGAGTCAAGGAAGGGATGGGGAAGTTTTGCTGTTACAGTACTGTGTATCCTGAAGGTTTTGTGGTCTTCCCCCAAACAGTGCTGCACAACGAATGCATACAGATGAATGACCCAAGCAGTAGTAGTGTCTGTATCTGACACAGGACTTGACACGTAAAATATTCTGTGCTCCTGCAAGATAAGAGTAGAAAGAAGATGCATCGATACACATTTTATAGGCATAAGAGGTAAAAATTAGATTTCTGCAAGTTATGTGCTCCTTGACCAATTATTGTGCAGTAATCTTGGGGAGCAATCTAATTTAGCTTTCTATTTCCTCTTACCATTTTATAGCCACTAAGAACAACAACAGCCAGTTCCCTCCCCTCCTTTGCTCCTGATTGCCAGCACAATTTCACGGTGAAGCTGCTTATCTGAAACTCTGTCTCGAATTCAGCTGAGCCAGGAGCACCTCGGGCCCTTTGGGCACCTCAGGTGAGTTACTCCTCTGCTTCACGTTGGGAAGCTGTGCCTGGTGGGAGAGCGGAGTGGCAAGCGCAGGAAGGACCCAGGGGAGCTCACCTTTATCACTAGCACTTGTCACTAGCAATATTCTCTAGTTTTTTAGTTAAATTTTTTGTCTAAAGCAATAATAATGAAACAGATAGAATCATAGAATCACAGAATCATTAAGGTTGGAAGAGACCTCAAGGATCATCCAGTCCAACCGTCCCCCCACCACCTATTACCCACTAAACCATGTCCCTAAGTACCACAGATGAAGTGCTGGTGCCAGTGATGCATTCTACTTGGACAGATCTGCTTTGTAAAAATCCAAACCCCAGTTGTGATGCAGCATAAGAGATATTACAGACATTTCCACCAGTGCTGCTAGGACATGGGAAAATGTGCTGCTGTTATTGCAGAAATATGAAATTTTGGGGACTCCTGAAGACTTGCAGCACCACCATACAACCTCTACACTGAACTACCAAAATGTAAAACAAACAAAAAAGTCAACCAAAAATTCCTACTGAAAAACCTCAGACAGAACCAATGACCTGGGCTGGGTTTTTTCTGAAAAACACTGTTTTTTCTCAGCATTTCCTCCCAAAAAAACTCAAGGTACTCTTTGATACTGGGGCCAGGGCACACGTTGAAGCAGGGAGCAGGTCTCCACTGTCACTCATGTGGGATGAAGCTCCTGTTGACCCTCTGGGCTTTTCCACCCACAGGCCCCTGTGCAGAGGCAGCGAAGCAGCAGGTCCTTGGGCAGACCCCACCGAGCCGCAGGCTGGCTATGAGGAGGACCAGCCAGCTGCGTGGAAAGCAGCCGCCTGCAGGGAAAGCCCCCAGGCACACAGGCTGTAACCCCTGGGACCAAGAGTGGTCCACACTGTACAGTTAGCATCCCCACGCCTGTATGAAGAGCTCAGGCATGTTAGTTCCATAAGTGACCTAGTCCTCTAGCATATGACTTATTCAAAAAACATACTGGATTTTGATTACCACCTTATTTCTACATAATGTCTAAAAAATTATGGTAGAGTAGCACCTTATAAACAAACACAGCGAGTCGCAGAAGACTCATGCTCGTCATGGAAAGACCTGGCTGCTTAGTCGTCTTTTCCATCACATCTTAATTTTTTAATTTAGAAGGGCGCATGAAGCATGATTAGAGTCACTGCTATCTAAAGTCTAATATACATGACAACTTTCACGGTATGTGATCCAGCCATGAATGAGCAAAACATCCTTTCACTTCAATACAGCCTGTACGCAGTTTTGTTTTCATATCAATATAAAGACAATATTGAAAAGTCAGTTTACCTAGTTAACATGTGCATTTTATATGCTCACTTAAGCCAGCACGCTATTTCAGAAGCAAGCCAAAGCTGTTATTAAGATGAATACAAGTCCTATAGAAAACCTTCATTCCGTTTTTATGTCTTTGCAGTTGCTTCTTTTTTATACTCTCCTACTCCTTTTTTATTCCCCGTGTGAAATGTTGAGCACCATTCCTCGGCTGAAATACTGACACTTTTAGTTATAACCTCACTGCAGCGGAAAAAGGCAAAAGCCCCAAGATAGCGGGTTTGGATCTTGATAGCAAAGCAATGACCAAGAGGGTGAAAGGTGATGGAAGTCACCAGGACAGACAAGTGGTGCCACGCTAACGTGCCGTCCGACAGCTTGGCACGTGCGGTTTGAAGCGAGGAGTCTCCTGGCTGTGCAGCCCCTGCCTTCTGCTTCCTCAGCAGGTGTTGGTTGTTTCTGGGGTACTGGAAAAGCCCTTTCCTGATCCCAACGGGCTGAGCAGGAGCCACTGTACCATTACTCCGTTCCTCTTTATGGCTGGGCATTTGTTCCCCTCCTCAGGATGGTCTCTGGGAATTCCCTGTCCCCCTCTTCTCTCTTCTGCTGCTCAAACACACCCAAACCAAAATATATGCAGTAATCCCTGAGCTGAGCTAGCCGTGCGAGCAGGAAGGCAGGGGTCACGCTTACCGGGAGGCTCAGGGGAATCGCCTGCATCCTGGCTGAGTCTGCTGGGAGCAGCCACGCTGCCCACCAGGGAAAGAAAAGTCCCATAGCTTTAATCAGATAGGTGCAAGTGTTTTCTCCCAACAAAATTTCAGGTTTCCAGCATGTTTTGAATGAAACTTTTAACAGCAATTATTTTTTTCCCGTCAATATTCCCTTCTTGAAGCTATTCCAACTCGCTTAACTGACTTCCTAACACTAAACTGTCCTGTGGAACGAGAATTGCATGAAACTCAATACTCAGCTATTTATTTACCAAAATTAAGTTCCACTCCTAAGGACCAACAGCCTGCAGAAAGCATGAGCTTGGTCATGAATGCTGGCAGGAGAGATGCTCAGATGGGCTGAGAAGCGACTAAAGCTGCCGCCTTCTCCCCGGGCTGGCCCCGGGCGCCCTCCTACATTGATCTGCAGGATTCAACCCCGTGCAATCACTTCCTGCGACTTCTTAACCTTGCTCTGACTTCTGGGGCCGACCAGATTTCTGGTTTAAAGGATAATTGACCTTTTGGGCAAAAGCCGGGGGTCCCGGCTGTACACAGGGACTGTAGCTGGGAAAACTGTGGAAAACCCAGCTGCCTCGCTGAAACGGGGAGCGCTGCAGCCGTGCTGCTGTGGAGCTGTCAGTTCAAATCCCTCTTTGCTGCATACCAACCTCTCTATCTACACAAGCTCTAGCTATATTTTATCTGTCCTTCTGACACACTCATTTACAACGTGTTTAAATTTTCAGAGCATTGGAAAATACCGTGTCATTCAGTTTCTCTGTCTTTTAGAGGCTGGAAAAGCCTCCACTGTATTTCTCACTAGGTTTGGACTGGGTCACAGCATGTGGTCTCTTGCAGCTATTACCTGGAGAAAGTAGTTAAATAGTCCTGCTTTACAGTGGGGTTTTCAGCTGGGATAGGGGGCAGGGAGCAGGCTTGAAGGGGAACGCTGCATACAGGCAGTGTACCTGGCTGAAGACCATGGCCTGGACATCACCACAAATGTCCTCAGCACCACCTCTAGTTTCTCAGCCTGGTGCTCAGCTCTGCAGCCGTGGCCACAGCAAACGCACCCTACTGCATTAAGGGACTGATGGACACGCAGGGAAGAAAAAAAAAAGAAGAAAAACAGAGGAAGGAATTAGCAGAGCACTACAAAATGAGACATTGATCCCACAGGTTGTGCAGCATCTCCTGTCATCCCATCAATCATTAGTACTGACCTATTTAGCTCTGTAGGGCAAAGACGATAAATGAGAAACCCTTTCCCTAGGTACAACAGGAGAAGAGGAGGCAGTGAGGGACCGTAGGTATGTAATGGGCAGTATTTGTACCAGCAGAGCTGCCATCACCACAGTTTCCCAACGCCCAAGCTTGGTTGCCTTTCCTGGTGCAGCACACCCCTGCAGCAAGGAACTGAATTACCAAGGGAGCGAGAAACCCCTGCAGGCATCAGGGAAATGCATGGGCTGTGCTGCGGGATGCAGCTTTGTCAGCACCACATCCCTGCAGCTCCTGTTCGCCTGCTCCATAACCCATGTTCCCTCCCTCTGGCTCAGCTCCCAAAGCTTCAGGCACTCTGTCACCTTTATGTTAAAAGATGGATCCCTGCTCATCTGGGTTTGATGGATTTCAGCAGCTTCCAGGGTGCTGCAGTGAGCTGTGCCCTGCAGGAGGACCTGCAGGGTGAGCAGGAGAGAGGGGAGCAGAAGGACCATCAGTTGGATGTGATGGCACAGACATAGCAAAATCATCTCCCACCACTAAGTGCTTCCTAGCTGAGGGAAGGTGTGTTCTGCAGCTTCAGACCTCGCTGCCAGCTTACATGGTTTGGCAAATAAACCATGTTTGACATTTTATAAGTCAGATGAGTTAATGGAGGTGAGAGAGGAGCTGAAGGTTGTCAGGTCATGACTTTGATAAAATCAAAGTGCATTAGGCAATAATTAGAGAAGGAGTTCTAAAAATACTCAGAGGTCCATTAAAGGCAAGAGGCACACACAGCTGTCCCCCAACCGAGGACCATCTCCACAGCGTCCAAGAGTTGCAACTACAGCAAAACAGCTGGTTGTGGCTCAGCTCCCCAAAGGAGGGCTGCGGGGTGAGGGCTGTCTTGGCACTTGGCTCCTCAATGCCGCATTTCTGAGCAATTCCTAATGGATTTTTGTAGATCTCTGATCCTCTTGCCCTCCCCTGGGACTCCAATACCTTTGTTCCAGGTTGGGTCCCAGGCTCCTGCGATCACAGCTGGGCAAGCTCAGCCGCGCAGGGGCCACCAGCACCGGCTCCCCTCTCTGTCTCTTCCCTGCACCCAGCAGGAACATGAGGTTTAGCTGTGGCTTTGCAATGGCAGCAAGAGAGGAGAACAGGTTTGAAAGCGATGGGCAGGGAGGTACCTGCCCCCCACACTCACAACATCCTTGCCCTCAAAAATAACCGAGCTGGCTTCAGCAGACGCAGTTCGGACGCATTTACGCCTCATGCATTTGGAGGAGGCTCAGCCCCATCCCCGCTGCCCGCCTGCCCCAGGGCCTGAGCAACCCAGCCTGCCTGCGGGATGAGCGTGCAGGCGGGGGGCTAGTGTCCCCCCCACCATGGGAGGGCTCTCTGCGGCCTGTGCGAGCTTGGGAAGCTGCACAGCTGCCCCGCAACACTTCTAAGGCATTCAGAGAAGGTATTTAGTCAGAAACAGAACAAAAGTCAAAGTGGCAGGTGCCCCGCCATTGCTGAATTAGGGAGCACGGGGTCAGGAGCTGGGGCTGAGGAGTGCCCCAAGCCCAGGCCCGGGGCCGCGCCACGGTGGGTGTTGGCAGGAAATTTGATTGAGCACCAGAGAAACCTTCCTAATGAAAATACCACGCTGATGGTAAACTTAGGCAAAAACATTCCTCTTTTAGAAACCAGCTTTCAGGTAAAAGCCTGTTTTGCTCAGAAAGGCCTGAGGAGCTGCACTGACAGCAGTGCTGTGACATCCGTGCAGCAAGCATCACCACATCGGGGTAATATTATCGTTACCTACGCTTTGTCGATGACAAGTACAACACGCTAATGGCACCTAGTTACAACAAAACTCCATCAAGACTCTGATAGAGCAGAGCTCTGCCTGGCTTTATCTCTGCTTGTGGGTGCACTGGATCCTGCAAGACATCGGCACTGCCCACAGCACCTCCAGCTTTTGCCTCCTGTGCGCTCCCTGCGGCCAGGTGCAAGGAAAGGTGGAATTGATTCAGAAGTGAATTGCAATGAGACTACAAAAACCTCCTCATAGTTATCTCCTGCAGTGGTTTCATGTACTGCATGTGACATCTCCCCATACGCTGACTCCCCTCCAACGCATCTCTGACACCCCCTGTGCTGAGGGACACCAGCTCAGCACCCATAGGTGCCACCGACCACTTCTGTTGGCTGGATCATCTTGCAGGCATCAAAACACTCACATTTGCAAGAAGACACTAATTTATTGGCTCCAAATACGAAGACAACGCTCAAGTCCTCCTCACCTCAGAGTGACTAAAAGGCATCAGCCTTCCTGTGAAGGTTTGCCATCGGAGTCCTTCTACTAGATGCTTTTTTCTGGGCAGGTTGTCTCGCAAGGTTTCCAGGCCGCTGTGGAGCCAGATTTCTTGTGGGAAGGCGCCATCCTGTGGCCAAGTGTGAAATCCTGACTGAGTCTCCCTTGCAACCAAAAGCCACCTCAGATAACTGTAACATAATTAGTGAATACATAAATACGCGCAGCCTTGCTGCAGTAAGGCCAGTCGCCCACGTCCCACCGCCGCAGTGTTTCAGCAGCAAATCCACTTTATAACAGACTTGTGCATCTGCCTAAATTTTCTGGCTTCCTTGTAGTTTTACATGAGCACTTAGTATTTATTATCTGTCAGTTATCATTCTTTGGGGCACAACTTTTGTTATTTTTCACCATTAACAAGGTCTGACTAAATCCCAGGGTTTGGAAGTTGGAGAAAACAAGAAAAACAAACCAAAACGAATCAAACCCCTGCCACATGGAGGGGATTTTGGCGGGTTTCGTCTCAGACGCAAGCCACTGCTGACAGACCCCTTGCCAGCGGCACCCAGCCTCGGGGCTCAGCCACAAGGGTGGGATGGGGAGACTTCTGGTACGCCTGCCCACGCACACAGAGCCGGATACCTGGACACATTTTTGCCTTCCTAACTCAAGTCAGTTTAGAAACTCCGAGCACTAAGCACAGCTCGGGAAATGCATCACCTCGAAGCACTAAATTTTAGACATCAGTATATCAAAAATACTGCCAACGAGACACAACTTCTCTACGCTGCTGCAGAGTATTGAGCCCACATCTACAGGATTTCCGTCTGAAAGGAGATCAGGAGGATATCTTATTTTAATCTGGCCCCCATGTTTCTTTAAATCTTGAACCTACCTAAGCTTGGAACATCTTGACAAGGAAAACACCCTAAACCATCCCAACAATGAACAGCACAGACACGCCAAGGGTGTGGCAAACTCTCCACCAGAGACTTGCTAAAACCCTGAATTTCCAGCAACGCTTTGCAGGACAGAGGCAGCATCCAGCATATGTGATCCAGCAAGGGTGGAGCTTAGCTGGGAGGTACAGGAGGAGCAGGGTCCAGCTCTGCAAGCAAGAGGGGTCTACGTGGGGCTCTGCAGCGCAGGAAGGGGGGAGTGACCCTGGGGTACCATGTTTCATGCCTTGGCTGCAGCACTGAACAGAGTAGCTGTGGTCGTTACTGCTCTTGCACTCCGGAGTTTTTAGATGTTGCCCCACAGGGGAATTTGGGTCCCTGAGGACCTGCCCCAGCCAGCTGGAAAGGGCAGGAGGAGCAGCTGGTCCCCCAGTTCAGCAGCAAAAAGGGATTAATCATCCAATTCGAACCCAAGGGAGATGCAAGCCTGGGCTCTGAATCACGAGGTGTAAGGTTTCTCCCAGGATTAGCCACTCAAACAGCAGGACTAGAGAAAACTTCTCGCATAGCTCAGTGGCCAGGGCAGGGAGCTGGGCAGGAGACATGCATTTAAACCCCTGCTCCAGTTAATATTCATTTGTAAAAACTGAAACAACAAGATGTTAAGAATCAATTTGTCTTGGATGTCCACAAAGCAAGGCATCTTCCGGGCTTTGGAGAAGTGAAAACGGCTTCTGTGCTGGTCTGTCTTTCAAACAACACATCTTGCCTGATCTTTCTTTTAATTCATGACACATACCACCCCACAGCTTAATTTTTTCTTTTGTCCACCATTATCAGTGTGACATGTTCCATATCAAGCACTACATTTTCAGTTCTATAAACTCATTGCTGCCGTATTCTCTGGGTATCTCTCCAGCATTAAATGCATTTACAGTTAAAACTTACAAGTCTGGGAAAAAACTGCAGCCACTCTGCACGTTACTATGAACCAGAGCAGACAGCGTGGCCTTCCAAAGCACTGTGGTAAAACAGAAAATCCAGGAAACACCTTGAACCTTCTTCCAAAACATCATTCACAGGTCTCCCTCTTGTCCAGCTTCAGGGAAGATGCAGAAAGGTGTCTGCCCGTTGGAGTAACACCACTTATGAAAGATATTTATAAGCAATGCACACTACAATCACCAGAAAATTTATACAATCTATATAATACAGGGAAAAGCAACTGAGGTAACGAGAGCAAAATTCCAGAAATTGCATCTATCTGCTGGTACGAGGAGTCACACCCGAGCAGCAGGCCCAAACACAGAGGCCACCGCTGCTTGTGCGCGTGAGGCACACCTACAGCGAGCACGGGTCGGGCCGTGCCTTCCTCTCCATGACCAAGTTTTTGGTAAAAATTTCAAGAGATGGAAGAGACATCTGCAATACCGAGGTAGAACAGAGCTGCCCAGCTCCTGCTTAAAACAAAGGCTTATAGAAAGACAGGGAGGGTGACTGATGCTCGGTGCCGGTTGTTCAAGCTTTGTTCAACAGATAAATCAGGCACGAAATCTGGACAGCAGAATTGCTACCCTACATCATTTACTGCCTGGGGGGGAACCGACCCTAAGCGACAATACCAACTAATATATTTCTGCTAATTCTACTGCCACAAAAGTTTTGGAGAATAACCCCAACACCTTTTCATCCCGCCCCACGAATGTCACGGTTCGCAGGCAGTACGCTGCGACAGACACACGGGGGGAGCACGCAGCCCAGCAGCTGCGTGTGGTCAGCTTCGCAAGTCGTAACTCCTTCACCCCCATACCTTCATGTCTGGTCACAAGTGTTTGCACAAAATGAAGAGATGAGCCTAAACTGACTTGGCAGTGACCTTCGATTTATTCTAAGTTCAGCTGCAGGAAAACACAAGCCTTTAACCACACAGTTAACCCAGTCAAACCTGGAGTCCCCCACACTGCCTCCAGCCCCGGCCAGGTTATTCACACGCACTTTATCAAAGAAACATGGAGAGATTAGGGAAAGGATGTTGTGTATTCCTAGGATGCCAATTACCCACACAATGGGATTTTGAAATCGAGAGAGGAAAAAAAGTTAAATTTGTGCCTGGGTACAGACTGTAATTGCCTTCTGTATGTCATCGCCCCAGTAATGAGTCTCAGTTGAAGACAATTTTTTTTTTTTTCCCAAACACTTGCCTTTGAAATTAACCTTCTGGATGCTTTAAACCCAACCCAGCACAGAACAACGGGAGACAAAAGTTTAAGCAGAGCAAAGGGTTTTTCTGGAATTGCCTTTTATTCACCCTGTACAGGGATCGCTGGGATGACTTTCCCACAGGCTGCTCAGCCCCTCCACCAGCTCAGCCGCCAGAGCCACCCAGAGGTGGATCCAGTGCTACAGGTGCAGAACACCCGTGTGATCCATTCCCACAGTTACTCCCAGCGTACAAGACTAATTATTAGATCTGGTGTGTTTAAGCACTGATGATGCATGATTTGGTCCAAGCCATTAACGGGAGCTGCTCAGAGCTTTTTAGTTCCTCTGTGTGCCAGAAGCCAGCCAGGGCTGTGTAACTCCTCAAAAATCATCTCTACAGTGTTAAAAAAACAGAAAACACATTGCAAAAAACTCTCAGTTAATTCATTCTGTAAGAAGCTTAACGTCACTTTAAATTACAGCCACATGACGACAACTGCTGTGTAAGGGTTTGGGTACTTTCCTCTCCTTTCTCTTCTACACAAATGACTAACGCAAGTTTAAAACAGCTTCCTTGGGGCCACGGGAGGATGAACACACACTGGAACAAAGACGAGTAATGCAAGACTAAGCTCCTACATCCCTGCTCTTGTAATTAACGTGCAGGTAGCTAGATAAAGTCATATACATCTCACCCGAGCAAGTCCGGCTCAGCAGCACTTTGGGCAGAGGTGTTACCTCCTCTTCTGAGAGCTGAGGCCCATCCGTGACAGTGAGACAACTGGAGCACAAGATCTCTAGTTCTGTACACAGGATGAAGAGCTTGGTGCAGGAGGTGCCTAAAACCACACCACCCTTTGCTATTTTTATTCAGTTTTGGCAGCAGGTATCCCTCAGCCAGGGGTGGTGGCAGGGGAAATCTCCTGGCCTTAGTCCTGAACATACCAACTGAATGGTGAGAACCCCGGTAGTACCTGTGCTTCCTCCACTGAATACAGCTGGAATGTAAAACCCATCCTCTTTTAAGCTTGGCACCAGCCCCTGCTCCCAAGCCGACAGCTTTCACACTCAAACATCAGCTCTCCCTCCCATCAGAGCTCATCCATGAGCTGGCTTGTTCCTCGACGTACAAGCCATTGCTAATCCAGTTACAACAAATGAGGCAGACACCCTCTGGCTGTAGAGGGCTCCCCACCATCAGGCAGTGTGGGACTCTGCAGAATCCCAACCTGGCAGACTTGCCTGAAGCAGCAAGTCCAAGGGACACCATCCCCTCCTGGTGCAGCCCGGTTCTTCCTATTCCCCCTCCCCTCACCTGCAGGAGCCCAGCTACTGAAACACAGGACACAAGAACTGCCTGTCTCCTTGTTACCCACCATAGCCAAGAATGGCCAAATTCTGAGCGTTTGCATGCCACCACTCTAATCCCGAGAGCTGTTTGCAGAGCAGACCCACCCAGCAGCCAAGCCCAGGGCACCTCGGTACCTTACAGCCAGTAAAGGATCTGTACAAAACCAGATTTGCTTGAGCCTCACTCACACTGCCTCCCAGGGCCTCCCCAAACCATCCGTGAGCACCCTCTCAGCTCCTGCACACCCCAAATCCTACCCCTTGGGCTCCTTCCACATCACCTGGATTCTGCTGGTGCCTGTTCACCTACTGCCCCAGCAGCAGAGGCCCCAATGTGACAGGGAACGGGGGAAAACACATCCAAGCAGAGGTCCTAAAGATCCACAAACCAGCGCTGTGATTACATCTAGGAGTAGCTGCAGTCCAACTTTGGGGGAAATATACACCAAGTCTGTCCTTCAGCTAAGAGTCTGTCTCCACAGCCATACACTCTGTGCATCTCTGCATGATCCTCGAGATACACACATAGCTGTGAGACAGGAACCGGCATTCACTCCTCCTCTCTGCATTTCCTCACTACACCCTGTATCTATCAGGAATTCTTCAGTTTCTCAAGTGAGGTTTTTTAAGACTCTTGAGGGGAAAAGCCACAACCTTGCCGTGACAGCATACCAGGAAATTCAGTCACTAGAGCACGATACAGAACCAGTTGTAGAGCCAGAGGACTGTTGGAAAAGCACAGCTTAAATTAACTTCTTTATTTTTTACACGTATTTGCCTATCGGTCTTTCTTACCACATGAAATCAGCCAGCAGTTATGACTCGAAATTAAGTCCTTACTTGAAAAATGCTCATTGTATCATTGACAGGGAGATGGTAGTTATATAGTTTTGCAACACAATTATTTAACATTTTCTTGTTTGCACCAAGGTTCTAATCAATTCCAGCACATGAAGTTTTTTAATGCCTGCTGTAAAAATACTTTCCCAGATTCATCCTCATTTTGGAGTCACATTTATCATGCTTTGAAGCAACTAGAAACTCTGGGAATTGATAAGGTTCTCTGGAAAAAAATCTGAGGAATCTTTACAATTCAAAAGAAACCAAGAGATCTCCCTCTTGTGGTGTCCTAGGTAAACCTTAACTACATGTGAGTCTTTCATCAAATATTAACACAACTTACAACTAATTCCATTCAATATATGAAGTGTTCTTCCTAGAAAGAATGAGAAGGAGATTGTTTTCACTTTATTTTTATCTACATGGTATTTTCTCGCAGAAAAACCACAGAGATTTAAAACGCAGTGCTGTCTCCTGTACACCACCACTTGAAAGAAAAGTGGGGGAGAAAAAGTTACAGAACAAGGCAGATGAACAAACCTAACAGTGGAGGAGATGTTAGGTTTAGAGAGATAAGTGCTATCTAGATGAACATATAAACTGTGGTTCTAAAACCCTCACACTTCAGTTTACACAATGCACATAATGATCTCTACCTCACAGACCAACCGTACTCTTCAAAGACCATAGCGGATATGTAGGAACCCATGCTCACAATTCCCATGTGATGAGATTAACAAGTCTGACACAAACGTAAAAAGAAATTTTGTGCCTTTATTGGAATGGTGTTAGGCTTTAAATACACCAATTTTGATAACCTGATTATTTGGTCTTAATTAGAAATGACACTACAGAACTGCAATACTGGTCCAACAGTCTTGTCTTTACTTTTTTTTTTCTTTTTTCTTTTTTTTTTTTAAAGCAAGAGATAGTATGAAAATGCACCAAGTAATCAGAAAGCACTAGCAGGCATCGGTTAATCCAAGATACTAGCTTCTTAGTTCCAAAAGCACTCGCATTGTATGGAACCCAGGGTTTAGACTGGTCATGATTTGCAAGAACTAGTTGCACGAGTCATGACTTTTCCTTTTTTTAATTTACTTTCAAGGTGGTCACTGGTAATTTTTTTTTCCTCAAATATTACAGTTTCTTTAATTCATATTTTTCTCAAAGTATAAAAAAGTATGAAATATAAACAAGCTCCTGCCTTGCACCCATGAAAGGGTACAATGGAAGCATTGGAGAGCTGACTATCTACACACTGTCAAATCCCATCAAATCTTGGATAATTCATTAATATACAAAATATCAGGGCACAGAAAGAACTAAAATCCACTTTTTTGTTTTGTTACGCACAGGTTCAAATAATCAATCTAAAGAAAAAACGTGATCATTTTGGCTTTCCACTACATCCGCATGTTGAGACACTTATTAAAATAATCCTGCTTAATTGCGTTTGGTCTTTTTCTTATTGTCAAGTCATGTTTGTTATCTTAATACCAGCCATCAGACAAACAAGTAATCAGAAAGACTCCTGCTCCTCCCCACCTCCCTATCCCTGACCCCTCCGAGGTCAGCTTTAAGACATGACTCCAAACACAGGGTTGTGACGACAGATGCTAGGACCAATCTCTTCATAATCTTTTTTGGTATGGCATACTTGGTAGAATTCAGGCTGTAAAGGCAAGGAGAAAAAAGTTAGTCAGTGTTACGTGCATGTTATTTTAACAGTATTAAAACTTACGTAGGAAATTGGGAAAAAACAAATACAGATAACTTGAAGTCCTGAAATTAATATTACATCACGCATGGCTAAACGCCATTGCAAACAATGTATTTTGCCACAAACCTGAAATGCACTATTTAACAACTCACACAAAGCTGTAGTTCAGCTTTCATTTGCTCTTTCAAACCTTTAAAGTCTAATGCAAAAACTTCGAAGGGAGACAGGGAGGGTATAGTTACTGCCTGAGGCCTATCAGAAACTCCCCCAACTGCATTTAATATAAAGCGAAGGAGAGATGAGAATTCCGAAAGCGCAGCTCAGCCTTACAGCCAACTTACTGTGGAAGCCAGCATTGATCCTCCAAACCAAACAGCGTATCTTTGCATATGGTGTGTAATGACCTGTACATCAATGGGCTTAGGCTATAAAAGGGGAAAAAAAGGAATACATTAAAAATCACTTTTGCTGGTAAAAATTAGGTGGGGTTTTTTGTTGGGGTTTTTTTTGTTTTGTTTTGGGGTTTTTTTGTTGTGGTTTTTGTTGCTACTAAAAAATGAGAAAGATTTCCAAGCTTGCTTTTCACAAATTAGTATTTTCTTAAATGCTGGGTATGTAAATTTACAACAACAGCATCAGATGTTCTCTCGAACAACCCAGACTAAGAAATAGCTCTTGCTTATAAATGGCCAGTTAGCCCCTTCTCAAACATTCAGAAATACTTGCATTCACACCAGTTTTCCCCCCCAAGAGCTCCAAGACCATATTCCTCTCCAACTATCCACATTCTATTTTCTGCTGAACTTCTTGAGGGACTATTTATGCAGTTATAAAAACAGATCCATACTACTTACCCCTTTCAAAAAAAACCCAAAAAAACCAAATAACCCCACTTCAGAAAGTTAACTTTTAAAGTTTCATGTCATTATTTTAACAACGTATCAGTTGCAAATTGCGTGAAAATTTATCTAGGACCAACACAGTCAGGCTTTTCAAAACTACACCATCTATTCCAGTTAGCTGCTTTCACTCCATATCCACACAAACCTTCATTCCTTCCTTGTGCTTATCAACCATGGCAGCGTACGTAACAGTTTCAATAAAAAAAAATTGTTCCAGTACAACCTGCTGATGTCTGAACAATTTGAAACAGCACCTAAAAATCATTTGTAATAGATTAGCAAAATTCAAGCCAGTGACTACTTGCAGTGCCTAGTAGTCTGAAGAATGAAGAATCCCATCAGATTTCTTTACTCATATCCTGCTTCCTTACTGAGTGGTAAAAGCCCAGTAAGGAGAACTGACAGGAAACTAGGTTACCTGAACCAGGGAAAGTATGGAACTGAAGTTTTACGAGTTGTCTACAAGGCATATTATGAAGCTATATCGGGGGTTTTAAGGATTGTTTGAGCTCATCTAGCTAGATTGCTACTAAAAAATGAGAAAGATCACTTCAATTTGCCTTAAAAGGAAAAGACAAAATGTTTATCTCTGCTGATATCTTTTATGTATACAGAGTCAACAGAAAAAAAATGCAGAAGTTAGATCATAGGTCAGAAGTGGTAAAAAACATAAGTTAAGGATCACACAGTTTAGTGAAAACGTGACACCACTTTACTGGATCATAGGATAATTTAAGTGGGAAGGGACCTCAGAACGTTTCTAGCTCAGCCTTCTGCCCAAAGCAGAGTCAATTACAAGGTCAGAGGAAGATACTCAGAGTTTTAACCAGCTGAATCTCAAAAACCTCCAAGGATGGAGGCTGCACAACATCTCTGGGCAGCCTGTTCTAATGCCTCATTAGCTCCACAGTAAAAACGTTTTTCCTTTTACCCAAGCCGAACCTCTATTGTTTCAATTTAGACCTGTTGTCCCTCCAGTGCCCGCCACCCAGCACCACTGATCATCTCCCCACATGTACGAGGGGCTGCTATTAGGGCTCCCAAAGCCTCCTCTGCTCTAAACAAGCCTGCTCCCCCAGCCTTTCTACACAGGACACGTGCTCTAGTCCTCTGACTACCCTGGTAGCTCAACCATGAGGTGGCTCCATCTCTCATTACCTTGAAGGTCAGAAGACCGAGGATGATGATTTGCAACTAATCAATAAGCACTAAGCACAAAAAAAGCTGGGGAGTGACAAACTGCTTTTACATGCCTGAATCCCACCCTTCCCTAGGCGCGGCTGGTTCCGTTCAATAATAACCAACGGGCAGCACAAGCGCATACCGGGGGAAATAGTACTGTAGCTGCCTACAGTGAAGGGATTCTATAAATGTTTTCCTGTATCAGCCTTCTCTGCAACACTCCACTACTTCTCTACAATATACACATCTCTGAAAAGCTTCTGTTAAGACCATTAAATGTAAGTGAAGACATTTCAAACATCATTGCAACATTATTTTCGCATTTTCCAGGTAACAAGGGAGAGAAAGGTGCTTGTTAAAAGCATTAGCTGCAAGAACTAACCTTCAGTCTGCCACCACTAAGTTCTTCACTAAGTTTCAGTCTGGCATCGACAGTCCTTTTCAAGTCTCGCTGTAAACGGCGACCAAAGTCCCTGAACATGGTTGACCCTCCAGAGAGGACAATATTCTGTTTTGAGTAAGAAAAATTATTAACCGCCTCTGAAAAATATAAGTCTGCAACTTTATCCAGTTCTTTAATTCTAAATATGTTTTTTTTAAAACTACAGTTAGCAGATACGCTTTTACTTTAAGTTTTAAATTATCTAACACTTAAGCATGACAGAATACGAATTCACAAAGAGGATGTCACATGAAAATTGGCTGTGCTTTAAAATCCATTTATATCTTAGTACATCTCACTGCTTTTGCTCAAATTTGTTTCCCTTATTCTTTTTCCTTTTGAATAAGAGTTTGAGTAATGAATCATCACATTCTGAAAAAGCTAAGTGAACAACATAGAGCCTTCCACCTATTGGACTCATTTCTAGAAAAATGGTTAATCTTGCTTGGTTTTTTTTTAATACAGTTTCAAATACACATTTCAATATAAAACACAATCCTTCTAAAACAAGTATCAAAAAAATTAATTGTAGCTACTGACCTTATAGAGAGGACGTCTAACATCAATGGGACAATTCTGAATAACTTCATCTACTACTTCTGAGATTGGTTGTGTAAAGTCAGGATTAGCAAACTACAACCAAGAATAAAAACAGGTAAGTCAACATGTAGGATCACACATTGCAAAGGAAAAGGGGTGAAGAGAAAAAGGGGAGAGAATCATCCTATTGTACTAGAGATGTCATGAAAACTAGTAACAGAAATAGTTATGTTAGCTATTTTTGCTGCCAAGTATAAAAGGTTTGAAAGATTAATAAATCTATTTGCCAGCTATTCTCTTCTATAGCTTTTGTTAAACATGACAGGTCAAAGAATATATGCCCTTCTCAGATGCTGAGCACCAGAGCAACAGTGTAACATGAAAAAAGCTGCAACAGGAGAGTGCAGAGGGGGATTCAAGAGGGTTTTGTTTTTTTTAAAAAAAAGGCAGGCTTTATTCCCTTTTAATTTTCCCCCAACACTGAAAGGGAGACTGAGGGTATTATAAAGGCAAGAAAACTGAATATTTAGAAACTTAACTTTTCAGAGAGTTAAGAGGAGAGGTTACAGTGTGGAGACACCTGCAAATTCTATTAAAAATGACAAGAAGAATATGGGTTTAGTAATCCATTTACTTTAAAAATTTCAGATACAGTGCTCTGTTTAGGTATCAAGCTGGATTTGTACAAAGATTACTAGCAGTAAGAATGAAAACCACACTGATTTACAGTAAGAGCTGGTATCTATTTACAAATAAGGAGAAACAGAAATCGGAATAACCACTTCTTTAACAGTCCGCAAATATTATTTATATGCTATCATCTAAAATGCACCTAACCCAGAAACTGCAGACAATTCAAATCAACTTACCTCAGGATGGAAGAAAATCTCTGGCCCCAGGAATCTCTCATAGCCAACATCAATGGTAAATTCTTTCTTTGAGATAGCATTAATTCCAGTATATTGTTTGATCCATTTTGTACCATCTGTGTCATACTTGTTAAATTCTTTTACTAAGTCAGGGCAAACATAACTAAAGCGTTCCTGAAAATTGAATATGTACAGTTACAAGTATCTTCTTAAGTACAGCAGAGAAGATGGTATGAACTTTAAAAGAGTGGAGTAATTTAAACCTCTAAAAATAAGAGTTTTAAATTGGCAGATACAGAACGGGCCTCAAAAACGGCTGAACTGACATTTACTGTATACAGTTAGATAATGGCTCTGCTACTGCAAATCATTTCTGTGCGGCACTGAAAGCAGCACATCTTGCTGAGCTAAATTACTTTTCTTCTATTTTTCCTCTAAACTTCTATAACAGCAAGACATGAGTTCTAAAGTATATTGAAGAATTGCCATAGAAACAAGTTTGAAGTGTACTTTAAGCTGAGTGTCTTTCAGAATAGCTTTGTACTACAAAAGAGAACATATCAACACTCAGAAAGAATAAAGGAGTAATTACTGCTCTTTACATTACACATCCCACCAAGAACATTTCCTCTGAATATTACAATAATAGTAATAATGGAAGGGAGGAGAAAGGGGAGACCAGGAGTGAAGAGTGAAATTCTAGGCCAAATTGAGTATAAACCAACTGTATACCTTAAGCTTAAGGTATTTCATGTTATTATATTATTTAAATTATTTTATATTATTTAGTAACAGAGCACCATCAGCTGGAAGGACATTGATTTTAAGAAATCATTGTATTTTAAAAATAGATATCAAGCTCTGATCTAAAATAACCTTAACGTCTGCAATGTCCACATTACCTTCACTGCTTTAGCTGTTTCCAAGGATTGTTCAGGAGGAATTCCTACTTCTCGCTCCCTCAGCAGCTGCTGAATGAAGTATGTTATATCTCGCCCAGCAATTGGAATGTGTTTGATACAGCTGCCAATCACGTATCCTTCAGCCTGTAAATAGAATTCATTGGGAGAAAGACATTGGCAAGAATTCCTTTCAACAGAGCTTAGGAGGGAGAGATAAAGACACAGAGTCTAAACTCCTATTCATTACCTGTGATTGTGAGATTGAAGCCCTTTAAGACTGGCTCATTTAATTACTAGAAATCCAATTCTTCTTACTTTACTTGTTAAAGTGTTTTGCTTGGCATTGGTTCATAATTCTTACAAGGTTAGGAGGAACAGAAAGGTCACTAGTACATAAGGCAGACAAATAGCTATACTCACTATTCCTTGGCCTTTATTTTCTCTTCAAAATGAGGTTATTCTTACCAAAAAGGTCAAGGAACCTTGTATCGTGAAATATTACTTTAGAATAAATGATGTGGCTCTGCAGTCACAGCCACTGATGTAAGACGTTACAATCCACATGAACCAAAATTAATTTTCTGAAAGCAGGGAGAAAATGCATCATTTCAGCACATTAACTGAGACTGCTTAGAACATCAGACTGGCCCATACTCATCCATCAGTCTACCCTTGTAAGTCACACTCGTCCTGGGGGCCAGTATCAGGGCACCAAGAATATCTGGTCTAAATGCAGAAGCCAAAAGCATTCAAGACTGGCCTTCAACCTCACCAGACCTGCTGCATCCAAACAGATGCATCCACCTAGCACACTAATATTAAATGCTTAAAATTTCCTATACACACCTTACATTCATACAAAATGTTCTTTCTAACATAGATGAATAAGAGAGTCATAAAAAATGTACTACTGTAGTTGGCTTCACTACAGAGGTAAGTTTGTTAATTCTGCTTTATCTATTTTATATATGAGTGGTATACTATGGCTGTCAAGTTGTTCAACATGTTTAAAAATTCCAGAAATCAAGCAAATGTCACTGTACAAAGGAGCTTAATGCTTCAAGTGATATAGAATACCTACTCATACTACAAGTTCAAAAAAAAAGACCACCCACAAATCAAAAGTTCAACTATTTTTAAAGAGTAGCTCAAACTAAGACAATTTTAAAAGTTTACCTATAAAAGCTTTGAAATGTCAATTGTTTCTCACACCTTATTAAAAATATGCCATCTTAGATGAACAGTCTGAAGAAAGATTTAGCCACTATATTCCACCAAGATTAATAAGAAATCATCACATCACAGGATGTGTTTGATCACCATCAATACTACTATTTGGTATAATAAACCAGCTTTAAAATTTGCAATCTAACTTCATTTTGTAAAGAAAAATGCATCTGGCGCCCAGACACACATTTAACTGCCCAAGGAAAGATGGGCAGAGAGTCTCATTACCAGCCACTTGAAATAAAGAACACTATTAAGCGTTCCAGTTATAGAATTTCAAATATGTAGCGTTGTAAGGGGAAATACATACCTACAGCAAAAAGAGTAATTTGACAGTTAAGAAACTGCAGCTGTAAATGTTAATTATTTTATAAAACATCATATGATCATACCAGTTTTTGCTTTTAGCAACTCGATCTGTTGGAATAGATATTCAACATTAATTAACCTTAGGGTTTGGGCGGGGGGAGGGTTGGGTTTTTCCAGTCAAGAAGTTTTTTCTTTTTGCTTGTATCACTGATGCAGGATAGCATACTACTAAGCATTGGTCAGACAGAGAAAAATTGTAAACAATACTACATCTGCCCTCAAATATTTTCTATTATTTCTACTTTCTATGAGCATTCACTGAATTAACCAAAAGTTTTCAAACTTTTTGGACCGATTGTTGTAAAGACCATATTCACTCTCAGGAGCAAAGCAAATTGGAAATATGATAAAGCAATACAATTTCATTGATCACTTAGCATAGCCTTGGCAAATCATCTTTTAAGGTAAGTCACCAAAGGACAATATGCCTTGACAAAATCAGGGTGCAGAAAAGTTTGAGAGTTTCTGCACTACCAAATCAACAAAAAACCCACAGCCCTGAAAATTATCTTATATTTTTGAAGATTCCTAGCTATACTTCAGTATGTGTAAGGGTAAACTTCAGAGAACTTACAGGACAAACTATCCTCCAGTTAAATTGTTTCTATGGGATTGATGCATACTTACAACAGGAATAACATGGGTGACACCATCACCGCTGTCTATAACTGTGCCAGTCAGTGTTCGTTCTCCTACTTGTCTTGACGTCCAAGATGCAGCTAAGGCAAGGACAGCCTTGTAAAGACACACACAAAAACCAAATCTTAACAAAAGCACTGCACATCCCACCTTCCACTATCCCTCCCAACAATACCCAGACTGACGGGTTTACAGCGGGGAAACCAATGTAGTAATGTTATATATGCGTACACAACAACGTATGAAAGACAGGCTAGTTATTGACTCCTGATGCTTTTTAGCCAGGTTCAAACAAACAGCTTTTTTGCTACTTCGTATTAAGTGGGATTCAATTCTTGGCCTAATAACATTATTATTGTGCAATGTGTTGGTTTGGGGTTTTTTTATTTGTGATGCAGCAGATATCATACTCTGCTGCTTAGAGATCTTCTGTACAAGTAACAGAGGAGCAGTACCCAAGCTAACAGACCACAGAATCAATGGATATCCAGCATCTAGTGGTGAAACTGCTAACCAAAAGTACATAAAAGTATGCCAAATGCCACTCAAACAGTTTTCATAGTGAAATTAGTTTTAGCTCAAGGAGACATACTGTAGCTCTAACTTTCAACAGCCCTGCCCTTACCTGAACAGCAATATATAGCCCTGGAACATTGAAAGACTCGAACATGATTTCAGCAGTATATTCTCTATTTTCTGGAGTATTTAATGGAGGCTCAGTCTGTGAGGCAAAAAAACAAACACACACACAAACCCACCAAGTTTTACTTACATTCAAATCAAACACTTGACTTAAAAATAACTAATAACTAACAATAAAAAATAATAAAATAACTAACGCTAAATTTTGAAAGATAAGTCATTCAACAATAGACGTAAAAATAACAACGTGCAAAGGGTGCTTTTTAAGGCAAATAGTGGAGTTAAAATCTAGAAATTTCTCTGACAATAACAGAATTTACACAAACTGCATTGCAAAAACATGATTAGATTTCTGAAAACAGAAAAACATAAGTGCAATAAAGACATTATAGTAATTACAGCTTAAGAATTTACATCAATGGCCCCCTTTGTGAGTTGGTTAGCTTATTACAAGTTTTGATTTTACTGAAAGAATCAAGGACTATCAACCTAGAAATATCAAAGGAGGCCATTTAGGACATCTAAAGAATGACAATTATTTTAAAAATTTCTTAGTGATTCATTAAAGAAAAAAAGGTGGGTTTCTTTAGAAGGCAATCACTATAAAACAAGTTGATGTGATCAGCTGTAGAAATGTACTCAGAGAGAAGGTAGCAACAACATACAATGCACTATAATAGTATGCTATAATTTTCATTAAATATTAAGTATGTTTGGTATTTAAGTCTCATCTCTGAAAGAGCATTTTGGATAGAATCATAAGAATATTTGAGAAAAAAAAAAACAACTCTTCCATTGCATCAACTATGTAAGAGGAGGGAGCCAGACTCTTCACGAAGGTGATAGATAGGCCACAGAGACAAACTGCAATGTGGGAAATCCTATGTAGGTATTAGGTGGAAAAAAGGTAACATGAGGGTGGTCAAATATTGGAAAATGGGCCTGGAATTTTTATGGCATTTTGGTCCTTGGAGATATTCAAAGCTTTGCTGGACGCAGCCGTGAGCAACCAGATCTACTTAGACGTGCTTCAAGGTGACAGTTGCATCAGATGTTCTTTAAAAAGTACGGCCAAAATCTCTAATTCCAAAATTGCTCTATAAACAAATTGCCTATTTCAATGGCCTTAAGTAAAATACTAAGGTACAGCAGATGCTTCAGAGTAACATCAAACTTAATCTGCCCAAATATGACAACTGCACACACACAAAGAAAGTAACTGTCTAGACACACCATCCAGGTGGCAGCATTGTAAAAACAAAATAATTGCAGTTATGTCAAGTCAAGACACACAGGTACTTTTTTTGCCTAAAAAATGTAAACATGGTTATTGAAATCAGTGGATAACTAATAAGAAAAAAGGTACAGATACAATTTCGAGGGAAATGAGAATAGGAACAAAGTTTGCAGTTCAGACACTCTAACATCTGTAGAAAATTAAAGAATCTAGATGCAATAAGCCAGGTCAGGAAAATTTCAGGTAATTTATATTTGCTTTTCAAGATAAGCATATTCATATTTAAGAATTATTGCATAAATCAGCACAAATGTTCTTGGTCATATGCAATTTCCATAAGTAGGACATAATTTTACCTACCAGAAGAAAATAATGATCCTCAGGTTCTGCCCTTAGATATTTAAAGATTACTTGCTCCATAAACCTCTCCATCAAGTCCCAGTCTTCAACTATACCATGGCGGATGGGCCACTGTTGTATGAGAATATCGAAATATAATTGGAAACAAAAGAAAGCAAAAAACCAAACAACAGTGTTTTCAACTGTGGTAAAAGCACACGACCCATATATGCAAGAAAACTTGCATTAGGTTTTCCCTATCTCGATCTGACACCTATTTGAAATTCAGATTCCAGCCCTGAATAGCAGAGACAATACATTGCGCTTTCACAGTACAACAGAATGGTGGCATTAGGATAAACTCTGTCACTGCTGATAGAAGATGCCAAGGAACATGAAAGAACAGAACGTTTCTGCTTAACGCTCCCCCAGCCTCCCTTCACTTCAGAAGAATTCACATACTTTTTTGCAAATTCCCACAGGCTCCTGAAGGTCAATGAAAAAAAATACCGAACTTTATTCTCCATTAAAACAGAGTTAACAACAAAATAAGAGTAAAATTAACCAAAAAGCATTCATAAGAAGTTGTTTACTATATAGCTGATGCTTTCTAAATAACACTGGAAAATTATATGAAACATTTCATACCTTGGTTGCGTAAGTTGGTTTTTCTATTGCTTCATCCCCGATAAAGAAGTCTAAGTCATCAACACCTTTCAAAACCCTCCTTTGTGCTTGATCGACCACTTTTGCGGATTCTTTGATAGCAATACCTTTAACAGAGAACACAAACAATATTGTAGACCCCACACTAAGAAAACTCCAATATTCAAGAACAGGAACACACTGTAATTGTATTCACCCTTTGTTTCAGGTATAAGCACAGAAAAGCTAAATAAAACATGGATAATTTGAATTCTGAACATAGGCAAACCTAATTAGGATTTATAAAGTAACACAATACAGACCTAAATACAGGTTTAATTGTTAGACACTCAACGTGCAGTAAGAGAGAAAACATAGAAAGAATCACTAAGGGTACCCCTACAGATCTCATTTTATTCAACAAGTGTGCTAATTTTCTGCACATTCCTCTAATAATAATAATAACAACAACAAAAAATGAATGCAGTTGTAGAAGTTGTATAAAGCGCAAGAAAAAACATGTTGCCATTCTATAAATGGATGTTTTACTTCACTTGCACCAATTTGATTTCTGGACATACCAAAATTAGATATGGCACACAAAAGGGAGTGAATAGCAACTAACTAAGCAAAAATATGCACAAAGAAGGCAGGAAAGAAGAAGTAGGAGAAAACATAAGGCATACAGAAAAAGGAAATTGGACAGAAATAGGAGGAGTGCTTTCAAAAGGACAGAAATTTGTACGGCCACATGATGCATTTTTAGATGCTTTAAGACAGATTTTTCACAAAGTCTATGTTTAATTTCTTCCTTTAAATCCTACTCCTATGTTATCATTAACATTAGGATGGAGAATTTTATTTAAGTAAGACTATAAATTTCTCTGTCACCTCAAGGAATAACTGGCAAAAGTTAAGAGCTTGTACCTTGGCAATTTATTCCTTCCAGCATAATTACTCATCATAAATAAAGAAGAAAGTTTTTATCAGAAAAATACTGGCTAAGGTTAAACAGAGGATCCTGGAAAGATGGATCAGTGATTAGGTATCACAAGAACACAGATGTGCCCTTCCCTCATCTTTTGCATCAGCCCCCTGGCTACCAGGGCTGCAGTGCCAGCAATACCTGCTGTATTTTTTCAAGTCTTACTAATTGCCTTTAAACACAACCCTTTACACAAATGAGGAAATTCATACATGTAAAAAGCATTAATAACAGCTTCAAATATTCAAAGGTCGTGATCCAACAGCTTTTCAAAGACAGAATTATTTTGCTAATTCTCACCTTGAGTAAATCCTGTTTGCTCACAGCTAACATTAAAAAAAGGTTATGAAGACAACTGCTGCAGGCTCGAGACCACTGGACACAGGATACAAAGTTACAGGATTTGGAAAGCAACAGCATGCTAGGATAAAGCTCCGTTATGTTAGTTCATTGATGCTCCCCATCCTTCTCCCTTCTCCTCCCATAAAGGGCAAGAAAAGCAGAGCTGTGTAGCCAGAGAAGCTAAAAAAAATTAAGCGTTGTGAAAGACTGAACAGGATAAAACAGAAGACGTTATTTTGAGCTCTTCAGGAAGAAAACTGAATCATACCGTAATTTCTGTAGCAGCTTACATGAGAGCAGAGAGGAAGCAAAAGGCTGGAGGAAGCCAAACAGCATGGGGAGTAGATAGGAAGCAGAAGCTAAAATTGTGGGGAAGGGGAAGGAGATGTCGCAAGGTCAGCATTTGCAGCAAGTGAAAAGAAAAATCTTGCCAAATAATTTTTCACATCATCATTACAGAGCTCACACATTTTGGGAAGATTTTTCTGTCCAGAAGTGTGTTATATTCAAGAAGTTTCAAGTAAAATACCATCACGTCCCACAGGATTATAGAAACTTTCCAGTCAAAGTGGTTTCACCCTGTTACAAGCCTGAGACAAGATGGCAGCTCTCAATATTTTGCTGATCTTGAGGTTAGCCTGTTCAGTCTTGGTTTTGAAAGTCAGGAATGAGAAGTAAACAACCTGAATCAAGAATCATATCCTGAAAATACAAACAGGACAATAAACCTTCCTGAAAGCGGAGCTAGGCTACTGCAGTGTCTGAAGATGGGCAGCACTCCAGCAGTATCTTGGCGCATTTGCTTTGGTTTGCTTGGCACGAGAATAAAGTGCTTTTAGGAAAAAAAAAAAAAAGGACATGCTCACATCAAATCCATTTTTGTGTTTAACTACTACTCAAACCTTTTTTTTGTTTTTCTGTTAAAGGTAAAGAAAGCACCACATACCACATAAACTATCACAGATAAACTGAAATAGATGGTAAATCAAGAGAACTACTGAGTAACGGAAAGCTGATCCGTATTTTAACATATGGCAGGAAAAAAGGATTAAGTGAATAAAAATCCAAGCAAAATTAATGATCTCCCAAGATCTAAAAAGCAGCCAGGGAAAAGAAGTCTCTTCAAAAATTTGGCCCAATATATCCTCATTTACTTCACTTTTCAAGCAAGCATTTGTCATCTCTACAGAAGCATGTTCAGAATAAAATGAAGAATGTGACGTAAGAGAGGAGTGAGAGATAAAAATGCGCTAAGAACAGAAGCGAACAGGATAAGCAGCAAGCGAACAATGTAGAAGGAACGGTGCTCAGACCTGTTTAACCACAACCATTTTTTAGGGAATCAAATTGACAAAATGCAACTATTATTGCTGGAAGTCAAAGGAGAAACCAAACCAGTTGTTCACTAAGGACAACACTAAGGAAAGCAAAGACACCAAAGTGCTTTGAAGAGATCCACAGGGTTTTTCTCTTACATTTTACTTTGGAACTAGGTGCTGCTATACTCTGTTTTCAGCTCTCCAATACAGATTGCACCAGTGCTATTTTATTTCATTTGAGGCAGAGGATTAATATGAACTTGTGCAGTTAGTGCAATTATCTAACCTGGATTACAGTACAAATGAGAAAAATGCCTTTTTCAATAAGAAAATTGCAGTCAAGGACCATTTCAGCTGTAGGAGCATGTTGACTACAGTGGGGGCTTTTCTGTTTGTTTGGGTTTTTTAAATACACCACGCTGTATCAAAAAGCTGTCAAAACACCTCATTTTCCCCCTTTCTCTTCTACTTTAATAGCATCCCTGTTGTATAAATTTCTCTTCTTAATGATCTGACAGGTCAATTCATTCCCAGAATTTATTTAAAAGTGTCATGCTGGCTCTTCTTTTTTGGAAGAAGAAAGTACTTTTAAAATTAAGTAAACCAAATCTGAAGATACAGAAGAAGTAGGTAAATTCTGTTTATCTGAAATTAAATTTAAAATGGGGAAATGGTTATTTTATTTAGAGACTGCTATGAAGTTTAAAGAGCAATGTAAGGTTTTTTCCAATGGTTCGGTAACATTTTGAATCTAATGTTACAACTAGTTTTTGTGTGAAAAGAAACATTGTAGAGTATATTTTATATATACTGAGATAAAACAAAATTCATTTGGAAAATGAAACAAATTAAGAACTACATATTAGAAGCCTATACAGAAGAGACTGAAAGGATTGTCTGACTTGTATGAAAATAGGAGAAAGTATTAAGTGGATTAACCTTAGCTTTCCATTAAAATTGCTTTTTGAAGCATGTTTTCTAGAACAACTAACATAGAGCTTGAACAACCAAGTTCTATTTTACAGTAACTATGCTGAAGTATTATTAATTCTAGTTCTTTTCCTGCTGCATTTAAAAGAAAAACTGGGTGTACCAATTATTCCTTTTTACCAGGATATAATACATGATTGCTTTGGCACAGATGAACAATGACAAAATGCCAAGTGGTGTAGGGGGTCAAAAGGTGAAGCATTTCTAAAGAAAGTTGATGGAGTCCCACTCCCTAGAGTACAGCTGTTATTACTTCAGGTGGAAGAAATAGTTCAGAAAACAGGGAGCAAATAAGTAAACAATTTTACATAGGAAAAACAACAGTGAAATGTTTTCTTATTCTATTTGCAAAACATAGTAAAGTAATGCAGCTGCAATACTGAAAAATACCTGGGAAGTACAACATTTTAAATCCTGAAGATATTAAGACACCCAATTACTTTTTTCTCATTATAATCAATTAAAATTTTACCTGATAAATCACTAATAGGGGAACAACCTTCTAAAAAGTAAATATAGCCATGCTACTGTAATTTGCAACAAATTAACTTCACTTCAAATATTAGTATGCTATGTTAATGAATGTATCTTTCTAAACTGAGCATCCATAGCTACACAGAACAATAGCTACACAGAGCCGTGCTATTGCTGTCATCACTCAGAGGTCTTTTCAAGTTGCTCATTTTTAACTGTTTTTTTTGTTTGTTTGGGGTTTTTCTGTTTGGTGTCTTTTGTGTGTTTTGGGGTTTTTTGTTTGGTTTTTTTTTTGTTTGTTTTTGTTTTTTTTAACATAGCATGTTATCAAAGCTCTAAGCATTCATACCCAACAAATACTTACATGAAGGAATAATGAACTGGGGTTCAGTATTACCAGCATATCCAAGCTTTGTATACCTATTGAGGCAAAAAAGATTAGGTTATAATATTTAATATCACAACTACCAAAGATCTCCCCCTTTTTCAATGAACACAGCTCTTCTCATATCAAAAAGACCCACTGAATTTCCTTTCAAAGAAATAAAAAAACCACAGAGAACTTCTTGTTTTTAAAAGGTAAGACAATGCTCCCTACCACAAATCAAGCACTGTTGCTAACTTCTACTCTAGTAAAATTTTACTACAGAACCCATAGTATGTAATTCAATTTATCAAGGCTTAGGAGTATAATTTAGAGTAGAGTCCTTCTTCCCTGGCCAGTGGTTAGCATTTCCATAGAAATATTTTTCATATCGTGTTAGTGGTAGAAGTGTTTTTGTAACTGCTAACTATAGGGGGAAAATTCCCTGTGCATGGACTGCCAGCCGGGCACGGGGCAGGGCTGGCCAGCATGACTTGGCAAGCACTTCCCAAGATTTACTAGCGTAGGTGGCAAGCACCGACAGCTGACAACGACAGCATCGGCAAAAGAAATTCCATTTAACAAAAGGAACACAGTCTTGAAAGTGTGTTTAATAAGACTAAGGAAAGCAAGAGGAGAAGAACCACGCACCTTCACCCACCCAATTCCCAGAATGCACTATAGATATATGCATCACTTTCCTTGTCATGATGTAAGAAAAATTAAGAAATTACCCATGTATTAATGAAAAATAACTACAAAACTCACAGTACCAAAACTGCTGCTAGAAACGTTGTTACAAAGGAGTTAACAGCATAGGCAAAATCTAAACCATGCATACCAAAATGCACACTACATTCAAGAGTTACAGCCTACGCACAAGTTTTTAACAAACACAGACATGACAAAGTTCTCATTTTCTCTATGCAGTCAGACAGCTGTACTAAATCAGCACCATCAGCAAAAGCATGAAACACTGTAGTAGCACCTCTATAATTTTCAGCACTTGGATATAAACCTGGAAGATCTTAAGCTGTATAAAGCAGTACTAACTTTAAAAAGCCATAAATCTATGTCAATAACTCAGCAAAATGCTTGGCAACACATACAGCAAGAGGTTAGTTTGTACAGGCTGGAAGATGAGTGCTGCTCCAGTAGGTTTTGCTGTGATGCTACTGATGCAGCGGCTCACAATTTGCTCACTTCTGCTAACGCCTATGCAATTTCTGCCGCTGACATTAATCGCACACATTAGTGCTAGGCCAGGAAAAACGGTACCCTCGAAAGGAAGGTATATTCTCTCTATATACAAAGTGGTTAGCACAGGGCCTCATCTAACACCAAAACTGCTTTTCAAGAGAAGTACTTTTAAAGCTGTAAAACCCATCTTGCCTCTAACACAATTAGGAGTAACCATGCAAAAAAAACTTGACTTCATATTGATCTACAATAGTATTTACTGAGAAAGAAAACTCACTGGCAAAATAAGACAAATAATGGAAAAGAAAAAACTAAACACCTGAAAGAAATTCACACCTCATGAAGAGATGTGCCTGAACTTAGGACATGCCATTCAGTTATAAGCAAGCACTTTTTTTTTTAAAGCCATCTTGATAAATACTGAGTTCCTAAAAGAAATCTCAAGAACTCCACAATCTGATCCTTCCATAGCCTGTCACGCAGAATAAAACTGCTCTCTGCATCTGTATCGGTTTAAGAGGTTTTTAGTGCCACCAGAAAATTACTAAGACAGCCAGCAAATACCGACACACTCCCTCTGCAAGGCAGTGGCCATCTACTGTGGCATGTAGATTTTAAAGCTAAATCTACACAGGAACTTTGGAGCATGAAGGCTACATAAACCTACAATTAGATCAGGAGTGCCTTACAAGCAAAAAAGTTAAAACCGTTTGATTATTAAACTCAGGATTTTAGAGAAAAAGCTGAACTGTTGCAGGTAACAGGCTGCTTAGCTGCTTGTGGTGTGGGAGACTGCCCAGCACACGCACACAGCGCCAGCAGACTCAAACAAAAACAGTCCAATGAAAGATGCATTTTACATAAAAAGACCGTATTCAGACATAAAATCAGCATATCTAAAAATACTACAGCCTACTCAGCAAGAAGTCTCCTGACTCATAAAAAAGTCACTTTTTTTAAGCTCCAAAAAAAAGGGGGGGAACCACACGGCTTCTGGTGTCTGAATATTAAAGCATTATATCAGCATGTCTCCAACACAACGTTCCACATCTCTAGTGTGCCACACATCCCTTGCCATGCTCTCCTTCCACGTGAGGAATGCCACCACCGCTTGCCCATCGGTCAGGGAAGGGACACGCTGCCACCTCCTGTGCCCGCGCGCCTGCCGGGCAAGGGCCTTCTGCACTATTCGTACTGCGACTGGTACCGCGGGGCCCTGGGGCTGCGGGGACTGTGGTAATGCACACAACAAACAGTAAGCTTTTATAACTAAACATACTCGTCAGTTAAAATGGAGTTTAAAAGTGTGCCGAGATAAAAGTTTAAAAATGAGTAGAAGTTGATACACAACTTCAGTTCCCCAAATGTACAATTTAGTAACACTGGGGTTTTTTTTAAATAACCTTTGCAAAGATGAGGTTTCATTCAGACTGATCACATCTGTCCTACTACTGTCACTTGAAGTAAATATTTAAATCACACAAGAAAAAAAAAGATACCACAGGCAAACTAGATTTCACATACATACAGTTTCCACAGGCAGTTCGTACAGGGCAAAGTGTGTCTGACTAATGTATGATTCACAGGGGAGCGAGGCACACCCTGTCATCTTCAGAGCAGCAACCACTGCCACTACAGAAAAAAATCCAGATATTAAAGATACCATAAGGCAGTACCAATACTAGATCAGTCTTCCAGTAAATCACAGCTTGTCTTGCTTGCTGCACAGCACTGAGGAGCGGCAGGAGGGACTTCTGTGGAGACAGGCAGGCACATGGCATTTAACAAGACGTGTGGGGCACTCAGTGAGGGAGCAAGGCACTGCACGGATGAGTATAAAAGTATAAGCAGATTTCTATAAAAATCTGTAACACAGAACTGATTTACAAAATCCCAAAGGGGAAAACCTGAATTCAACTTTGATCATTCAGGTGTTTTCCTTTATTTCTCCACATTCAGCTACCTGAAGCATTTCTGTCGCCCTATTAGCTCATTTAAATAGAAAAGGAGGAAATTATTTTTTTTTAAATGGCAAAAAATTTGTCAGATAATCATGACCCTCAGATGTACTTCAGAAGATAAGCTACAAACTATCCAAAAGCAATCCACAAAGTCTCAATACATGTGTGCATGTATGTACAAAGAGAACCATATAGATAAGATAGTATGAGGTGTGTATATGTGTACTATACATATGGTGCTGATACTCCCCAGAGACTTCCTACAATGTATTCTCCAAAAGGCAACAGGATCTCACACACCATCCTCTGGCCTGTACAGAATTAACAACGTGACAAACAAAATATGCTTTTTTTTTGTAGGGGACATGGGTACCACAAATGGGGTGGGGGTAGTAACTAACCAAGGTTTCTTCAAGCTAACTCAACTAATCCACAGCTCAATTATCAGTGGAGAAACATGTCCAGAGTCACAACCACCTCAAACTCACACCCTGGAATTGCAAAGTAGCTCTGTACTGATCTGCCTGAGACACTGCTGGAAGGACAGCCAAAAGGCTTCCACAATGTTCTCAACTGCACTAATGGGATTTCTTATATGTGCTCTCTCACCTGGAATAGATGTTTCTGAGGCTATGAATGAAAGCAATGTCATTTCAAGGTTACTTACGTATTAGTCATGCAGACAATTTTAAAGCCAAAAGGAAATAGCACTTAGGGGAAGAACTAATGAGAATGTCATTACAGAACATGGTCTGCAAACCACAACTGTATGCCTTCTCTCCACTTCTCTCCTGCCAACAAGTCATTCTGTATATATTCTCCCAAGTTATACAGCCTAGTTCTAGCACAATTTTAACAAACAGGTAAGGAATAGGGGGACAACTGCTTCATGGGAATGCATCTGTTTAGCTGCTCTGAGAAGTACAACAGAAATGGGGTGACCCGACACAAGTTGTATCCTTGTCATTTTGCTGACAGCTCCATGCAAAGACACAAGTTAGCCAAGCACAAGCAGAGAAGAGCACAAACGTCACCCCATCTTCAACTTCTGTAGAGCCAATCTGGGTTACAGTCACCCCTCGGCTACTCCTGATGACCTGAACTAAAACAATTTCACGCATAGGACACTTTCTTTAAATGGACACAAACTGGCATAAGACATACCTCCAACACCGGTCCCCAGTGGACAGATGGAATGCAACTTTAAAAACAAATAAAAAAGAACCACTTTTCTGTGGGGAGGGAGGAGTAATGCAAGTGGCAATAACAAAACTGAAACTCTCTGGAAAGAAAGGACTAAGCTGCAATCAAGATGGTCTTTTTTCTGCTTTACCTTCAAGGTGTATAAAGCTAGAAAAACAAATATAGATAGAAGGATATTTTTTCAGAGGGCTTTTTGTTTGTTGGTTTTCTTCACCAAATTGCCATCTCTTCATGATGGTTCTGAATTACCATCCAACATCTGAGCCACAGTAATCCTTTTGTGCAAGATCTCACTCAAAATGCAACACATTTATTACCTTGTACTTTACCTCACATATGCAGTGGGCTTCCCAAGTACAGTAACCTCTACAGCATACACGTTAGCTTGCTTAAGTCCTAAAATTCTGCTTTGGTGTGTACCACAGCCTGTGCACCAAGCCCCGCATGGTTTCTCTAACTAAACACACCTCTGCAAAGTCCTGTGCAGAACCCGTCCGTGGGCTCACACTCCAAGTAACGCTACCATCATGGTATTAGGCCGTATACAAAGTCACACTGCATTTATTCTTGTAAGTTAAGGCGATACTGCCTTTTTGCAAGGTGCCACTTGCTCAGGTAGCAGATCTGTACTCCGTTTCCTCTACCATCCAAAGGGGTTTAGAGCCAATCTCCCTTTTCCCCTTAAGAGCCTATTCCCATTTGCTTATAATTATGTACTAGCCTGGTCTGCAAACCATCTTGCCATTTAAATCCAATTTCGTAACATCACTTCTCTCAAGACACCACAGCAGTAAACTCTCCATATATGCTATCTGAACACCAGCAAGTACCACTATAATATTTGCACATTAATCTCCTTGCTAAAATAAACTTTGCTTACGCAGACCTCCCTCATCACAGCTTGACACTTTGCTGCATAAAAATTTCACAGAGAAACAGTTAAAATGATTGCACAAAAAGAGTACTTTAATATTTGTACTGGGTTTGCAAAGCAAGGTTTAGGGCAGGTGCCGCCAGCTACTGAGGTGGCTTCTGTGAGAAGCTGCCAGAAGCTTCCCCCCTGTCCAACAAAGTCAATGTCAGCCAGCTCCAAGATAGACCCGCTGCTGGCCAAGGCCAAGCTCATCAGCAACGGTGGTAGTGCCTATGGGACAACAGGGTTAAGAAGGGGAAGAAAAAAAATCCACACCAAACACACATGAGAGAGATCAGCCAGAGAGAGGAACGAGAAGATGTGAGAGGAACAACTCTGCAGACACCCAGGTCAGTGCAAAAGGAGGAAGAGGAGCTGCTCCTGGAGCAGATATTCCTCTGTAGCCCATGGTGAAGACCATGGTGAGGCAGGCTGTCCCCCAGCAGCCCATGGAGGAAGGATGATGGGGTGTAGAGATTCTACCTGCAGCCTGTGGAGGACCCCATGCCAGAGCAGGTGCATGCCAAAAGGAGGCTGTGACTCAGTGGGAAGCCTGCACTGGAACAATCTCATGGCAGGACTTGTGGCCCCATGGAAAGAGGAGCCCACGCTGGAGCAGGTTTGCTGGCAGGACTTGCAGCCCCACTGGGGACCCACACTGGAACAGTCTGGTCCTGCAGATCTCTATTCCATGGAAGGGACCCACACTGGAACAGTTCGTGAAGAATGACAGCCCGTGGAAGGACTCATGCTGGAGAAGCTGGTGGAGCACTGTCTCCCATGGAAAGGGCCCCACACTGGAGCAGAGGAAGAGTGTGATGAGGAGTCCCCCCCCAAGGACAAAGGAGCAGCAGAAATAGCATATGATGAACTGACCACAACCTCCATTTTCCCCATCCCCCTGTGCCACTGGGGGGGGCGGTGGGGGGCATACAGGGAGGAGGCAGAAAAATCAGGAGCAAAGTTAAACCTGGGAAGAAGGCAAGCAGGGGAGAAGGTGCTTTAAAGATTTGCATTTATTTCTTATTACCTGACTCCAATTCGATTGGTAATAAATTAAACCAATTTCCCCAAGTCAAATCTTTTTTGCCCATGACAGTAACAGGTGAGTTCTCTCCCCATCCTTATCTCAACCCAGAAGATAAATTGAAATAGTGTGGTGGCATGGCCCGGGCTGGAGGCCAGGTGCCCCCCAAAGCTGCTCTATCACTGCCCTCCTCAGCTGGGCAGGGAAGAGAAAATATAATATAAGGAGGAGACACACACGTGGTAATGTATTCAAAGGGGCGTGAAGTAAATCACATGTCAAAAACCCCAAGTTTTTAAACAGAATGGAAAGGGATTGTACTCTTTCATCCCCAGCTCCTTACAGATAGATGGTCCATCCATCAAAGACTTCATCAAAAAGGGCTTACTATCCTTTCCTATTTTAACTGGATAAATTCTATGTAGACAGACTACATAGAATACATACAGTGTTTTTACTGTCTGATGTCTTTTGATAACAAAGCTGCTTTAAAAAGAAGTGTAAAACTTCTCAAACAGGGATGAGACTCTGGTCTTCATACATAGAGCCTCATGTGACTGAAAAGCCTGAACAAGCCCTTATGTTTTTATTTGTTGCTTTTCTTCTGTCATCCTTCTTGTACACTAGATGAGACTGAAAAGCTTAGGGAGTATTTACTTTTCAGATCCCTGTAAAGAGAAATAACGAGAAAATGATGGTGAAAGAAGAAAGCCATCTTGCCCCTTTAAAAAAGGTCCCAGCTCTAGCATCAGGTGCAAACTGGTTAAGCAGCAGCAGACCAGAAGTCCCTGAAGGAACTGATTATATTAGGAAAATGGGACTTGTATTAATAAATTAGTTTACTATCTCTTTTCAAATGTCCTTGATAAAACACAAGATAGCAGAAGACTTTAAAATGAGTCATGCCTTTCATATTTTAATATTTTAGCTAATGATATAATCTTTTACACATCACTAGGTTGCATTTTTAAACAGCAACTGTTTGTCAAGTTTTTAAACACTTGTTGATCAAAGGTGTTTTAAGTAATCAATAGTGAAAGCCAAAGAATTAGCTCCATAAATAGAAAAAGCATACAAGATTAGAAGTGGTTTCAGATGAACAATCTTGTTAAGCTGTAGGTGAGACACATGAAGGGATAGTAAAAGGGGATATTTAAAAGACATATGGGACACTACACACCAGAGATGTTACAAGTGCATCAGTCTGCAACGTTGGCCTTGGACTTAACTGCACTATTGTGTATCTGAAACTATTTTTTTTTTTACAGCATTTGCCCCCAAAACAACATTGGTCCACTCCAACAAGAACTTTCACCTTGACAACAAATACTTCTTCGCCACATACTGTAACTGTCACAGTATAACAAACCACAAGTAAATTGAAGTGCCATGCAATTTAAAAAGTGAGCTCAAAAGCAGCTTGAAAGATAAATGTTTGTTAAAGCATTTATTTCCTAAATAGAAAAAACAACTCTAAAAAGGTTAACTTGTCTTTGAAAGTATCTATATTGTCTAGAATATTTACACATTGCTGTTTTTTTATCAGCAGCTAAATCTACCACTCAAAGCACAGACATGACTGTAATGCTTGGTAGTGAAATCTAGCTAAAATGTGTAGTAAAAAATCCACAAAGTCATGGCCAGAAATAGCCAGCCCAGAACTCTCCAGGTGCATGACTAAGAGGCACTCGAGGCAACAGCAGCCTGTGCTTCACAGCACTCTGAATAAACTCACGTGCATTGTAATAGGAGTCTCCAGGTCCCAGTTTTTACACCAGTCTGGAGAACAGAGGAAGCCACCGCACTGTGCAGCTTCTAATTTTACTGAACATTTGGATGGAGTAGAAAAGAATCTACTCTCAAATTTGCTGCATGTTTACTTGCATCAAAACTTTCTAAAAAACCCAAACAAACAGCACTGATAACTTGACTCCGGAAAAGTTCTCTTCTCCTAAAAGTAAACAGGAAGATACGATGCCTTTATTACCAAAAGGCTCTAGCTTATGAGTAAGTCAGGAACAGTGTGCTTGAAAAGCAGCCCCTAGTTAAGTGTTTAAGACTAACGAAATCCAATTCCAGCATTCTGATATTATCATGTAAATTTGTAATCCTAGTCAATTTTATTTGCATAATCCATTTCAAATATTTAATGCTGATACGTACTTCAACACAGAAAATAAAGTTAGGCTTCCTTTGACTACGTTTTCCTCAAAGTAAGAAGAGCAAATGGCTTTGGATATTATTTTTGTATAATGAAAGTAGTTTGTGTTGGCAAAAGCAGAATGATCTCTTTTTACTTACTGCTCCCTTTGAGACTTCTAGACTAATTCATTTTAACAAGTGTCTTAACAGTGCCTCTGTGTTACGCCACACCCACGCAATACTAACCTATACTGCTAGGTTTTTTAATAAGCTTATATTTCATTTTTATGCAAGTTTTCTAAGCATTTTCCACACCTTGACTACCCTATGCGATACTTGCAAATAACAAGGAAAGAATGCTTCAAAAGTTTGAAAGTGCTCAAGACTAGTTACTTGATAATATAAATTACTTATGAGGGGGGGAGATTAACTTGGCAACTTTCTGTATCATTTGCCCAAAATGAGCTGAACACTGCACAGACATTTATCAGGAAGCGGGGGGGGGGGCGGGAAG
>VWZZ01003040.1:1282339-1295665 GCA_013399095.1 Psophia crepitans
GGGCGCTCCCTCCCCCGCCCGCTCGCAGGCACGGCCCGGCAAGCCCAAGATGGCTGACCCGCCCCTCCCTGCGTGCGGCGGCGAGGGCGGGCGCAACAACCCCAGCCTTCGATGACGTCCGATCTCGCGGCCTACGCCCTTGCGAGGCGGTGCGAAGTGGAGCGGGCGGGAGAGTTCTTACCCGGCCCCACCAGGTGCCGGCTTTATCAAAGGCGGTGAGCAAGCGAGGCCGGCCGAAGTGGTATTTTAATGCTGGAAACCTGAGAGGAGAGGGTTGTGTGGTGTGAGAAGTGAGCTGAAAATGATGACTGGACGATTTCATGCAGCTTCTGCTGCTGAGAGGCTGAAAGCTCTCCTCAGGAAAAGCACCACTGAAGGGCTGCACTTGGGGGCAATGCTCCTCATGGCGCTCGGTGGCCTTGCCAGGCCCTGACTGGGCTGGAGAATAAAACACCTGCTGGGGCAGGTACCAAAGCCCAGCAGCACCAGCCTCGGGCAGTGCAGTCTCCCTGAAAACCCGGTTCCCCTCAGCCATCTCCACAGGAAGCCCTCACACCCCTCTCACCCGCAGGCCTCCACCGGAGCACCAAACCCACGCCTTGCCCTCCTCCAGAAACCCGCAGCCTGCGGCCGGGTGGCACGGCACTGCCGCTTGGTTCAGCCACAGGGCCTCGTCCTCCTTTTGAAGGATTTTTGGGCCCGAAGCAGGTAAGGGCACACACTCTTGCGGCTCTGGCATTCAGGTGGATGAAGCAAAAAAATGTATTTGAGCGCTTGCTCTTCTCTTTCTCTCCACCTTTCACAGCCCTTCGGGGTTTGAAGGACAGACTGCTGTGTCCAACCAGGTCTGGCCCAGGACTGTGGCCACGCTCTATTTTTTGTTTGTTTTCAAAGTATTTCAATGTTTCAACAGTTTTCATATTGGGGCTTTCAGGTATTTTCAGTCCTTTGCCCGCTGCTATTGCCTTGGTGACGCAAGGATCTGACGTCACTGTGTAATCTGATGTCTGCCATGCTGAAGAAATATTTGGTAGTCCATCAAAAGGAGACTTAATGGTCCTAATCAGCCTCACCTCTGGCCTCACCCCACACTCCCTGCCCGGGGGCACAGGAGACTCACACAAGCTCAGCCCTGGGCCCTGAGCTGTGTCAGACCCCTGCCGTAGGTGTGTGTTGTCCTAGCCTTGCTTCCTGGCTTGGTATTAGACCTGCCTTGTCCCCATGGGCCTCCCTGGTTGCCATCACTGGCCTGGTCTGACATCCTGGCTACACCTTGGACCTGTTTCACCACCGTGAACTTGTCTGATGATCTGGACTCTTGGTTGAGCCTGGCTATTATGTTTGGGTCTGCCCCCCTCACCTCAACTATGTGCTATGAGACATGGTGGGTCTCCAGCCCTGCTGGCTATGTTAGGGCAGGTAGCTCCATGTTCCTCAGGGAGCCACTAGCCCTCAAGGTATCCTCACAGTGGTCTTGCAGATTCCTTGTTCAAGCATTGGTTCCCCTCACTAAGTTTAAGCCATCTCTAATAAATAGGTTCATCCCGAGCTCGCTGTAGCATTAGACAAGAGTGAGTGCAACAGAAGGGCTAGGCGTGTGCCCTACAGGTTGAGACAGGAGGGAGCAAAACCATGCCTTTTTGTAGCAGCAGCTCGACAGTTCACTTGTGAAGTTCAAAGCCACCATCTGGCTTCTGTGGGCTGCCAGATCTTCCTGAGGAACATAAGCAAGGAAAGGAGATATTGACAATATTAAGGTTTTTATTATAATGTCAGAGCAAATGATGACTAGAACATTATGAGGCAGTTTACAGATAATGAAAGGGATTTCTGCAGGATATTGTGTAGCCTGTGAGCTATGCTGTGCTAGAATATGAAAGATTAATATCTCTGAAAGCTTTTCAGAGAAAGTGCAAATAGTCCATTTTTTTAATGCACATGCCTGTGTGTGCATAGGTACACATTTATCTAAAATAAATACAACTAGTGTATAAAGTACTGTGTGGACTTTTCACTTTCCTCTTGGTTTTATTACCTGGTATTCAGGGTTATACATGCAGCAGGTTCAACTGCTGCGTCTCGCTGATGGAGTCCTGCAGCAAGAGAGCCGCTTAGCATGCCAGATGCAGGAATTCAAGTAATCTCCCCCAGAGAAGCCTGAGACAAAAACTTGTGGCACACGAAAAGCCTGGAGCTGGCAGGTCTCATCCTGGCTATACGAGCCGCCACAGAGGGGATCAGCACCAACGAGTTAGTATGCGCAGCTGCAGTGAGTTTTGTACAGTGCAATTGTTAGTGTACCATAGCTGGCTGTTCTTTATTACCTAGTATTTCCAAATAATGCTCCTGATTAGTCTAGCTAAGCTTTAATAGAAAAGTCAAAAGACAGATAGTAGAACTGCTGTAAAAGTATGCTGATGACTTTTTGCTAACAGAAGCATCATTTCACTATAAAACATTAGATCACACCCACAGGCACTTACTGTAATGCACTCTATGGAAAATATCCCATAGCTAGATTTATTTTTTTCCTCCTTGTGAGTACAAGTGTTTTCTGCAAAATGGTAGGACACAGAGCAGGAAAAAAAAACCTGCAGTCCATATGGAAAGTGAAACAAATCTGTTAAGTAACTCCCTTGCGATCTCTTGTTATCACTTTGTGTTCTTCCTGAGTCTACGTTAAGAATGGCATTGAAAAAAAAAGCAGTGCTGGTGCATTTTGTTTTACTGACTTACAGCAGAATTTACATGTGAGAACCAAAAAGCATAGGCTTTCTCTCAATAGCAATGTGCCCAGTCAATCAGTTTTGCAAGGGAAGAAGTTGAAAGACTAACCTCCCTGGCCATGAGATCTCATGTTTCATTTTATTAGCCTTGCCAGATGCAGTTCTTCAGGTGACTGTGGACCCGGGCCCCAGTCCAATAAAATAAAGGTGCAAGATTTCTCTTTAAGCAATATTATCCCACATTGTTGTACCATAAACACGGGTTTGGCATATTACTCATCAAAATTCAACTAGATCAATGTAAATTTCAGTACTCCTTCCTTCATAGACCCTTTGTAGTTTCATGCATTGGCATCTACATTATCTTGGTGGATATTTTTAGCATACAAGTCTTGTGCTTGAGTTACAAAATTGAGCTTGTAAAGCTAAAATTCAACTAGATCCAGCAGGATTGGAGTGCTGACTGATATATTTCAAAACTTTCTTGCATTGAAATGTTTTCCAGCCCTTACTTATTTCTTCAGTACAGCAGCAATAGGAAAGGCCTACTGTCTGTTTTCATGGTGTAATTTTTTGAATCTTTTCATCCTCATTTGGCCAGAAGTCAGTTCCAAACCTATGCAAAGCATTTCACTGTTTTGGGGCGTACCAGAAATCAAATTTCTTAATGTGTAGAGGCAACGTCTTAGTATGTTCTCAAACTTGCCAGCGGAATGGGAGGGAATAAAACCCTAAATTGCCCTTATTTGGTATCATCCTATACAGCAGACATAATCCAGCAATAACATCATTCTATGATGCATCACAGTCCAGCTTTTATAAGCACAGTTGGGTCAGGTGATCTCTTCCTGAATATCCATGATAACAGAAGTAATTACCATTGCAGATCATCCTCCTTCTGTTGCTGTCTGCCTCCAGGCAGTTTACAATGTAAATATAAAACAAGAGAATGCAGATGAATACAAATGCATAAGGAATGAGAAGATAAAAGTTCAGAAGGAAAGTATCTCTTTAGTCAACAAGTAAACACAGGAGCAGTCTAACAGTTTGATTCAGATGGACAACTTTCCACAATTTTTATGTAAGTTGGCAGTTGTGGGGCCACAAACTTTTCCATGATGTTTTACTAGGGCCAGCAATACTACATATCAAAATTCCACAAGTCCTTCAGCCTGAAGAAGTACAAACCTAGACAAAAGCATTACAAATCACTTGCTAAGCTTCGTGAGAAGCTTTTCAGCATCCTGCTCATTCTGGATCGTTTTCATGCAGTTAATGGCCTGCCCTTGAGCATGCAGAAAGAACAACTCTGTCAATCCATATATATAGATTGAGGCCTGAGAAGCACATTAAAGAGCAGGGAACAAGAAAAAAACAAAAGAAGTAAAAGTTGCAGGGGTGAAGGGGTTTTGGAAATGCCCAGGAGGAATAAGGATCTGATCTTGCCCAGGTCAGCATGTTGTCATTTAGATTGGCATAAACCAAATTTAAAAGGGAAGTTAATATCCAGTTCATCACACTGAACATCCCTGAAGCCCAGGTAAAGCTGACAATAAAAGCTAGAAAATCAGGTCTAGATTATCCATTAGACAATATTCACTTTATTGTAAGTATTATGATTGTAAAGTACATTTCTTAATAATTTATCCATCATGTTCTAAGTATTTTAATATAAGTAAGTTTTACCAATACAGAGACTTAAACAAGAAAACATCTATCTACCTACCCTGATAACATGTATGTAGAGTGCTTCCAGGAAGGGCTGCAAGCAAAATTACAGTGTTATTGGTTGATTTTGGCATAGCTATAGCAACAGCCATATGGGAGGCATGTAATTTCATGGAGCTGCACATGGTGAAGTCATGGCAAATTACCAGCATCTCATTTGATGTGGCTGGTCTCCAAGAATTCTGACTTAGATCAACTAAAACCATTAACTTTCAAGATATAATTAGTCCAACCATATTTATTTTTTTAATAACAAATGGGGAAAACCCAACTATGATTCTTTGTACACTGAAACAAGGTATGTGAGGAGAAAGAGAAACTTATAAACTGGGGCTTATTTGTATCCTTGGACTATTATGATGGTAACACCATTATTGCCCATTATATTCACTAGAAACAACAACAAGATGTCTGTCAAAAGATAAATTCAGAAAATAAAAAGGAAGAATTTGACTGAAAATATCATGACTTAAATAGGAACTGAATATTCTGGACAGAGGTGAAGTCTGCAAAAGTCATGCTGTCCAGAGGAATGCTGTATTTACAGCTCGCTTTTCCATTCAAAATTGTTTATGCTGCTATTCTGCACTTCTATAAAGAAACAAATATGTCTTGTTTCTTTATGAAGCTTCTGTAAGTGCATTAACAGAATGATGGCAGCAGGGTTCCTACAACATCAAAACAGGACTCTCTGCCTTTGTGTTGCATCTATACTGCTCAGGCTCCACACCATCACACCTGGGAGCCGAGTAATAGTAATACACCACTTGGCCATGATCAGAAAATCTGTGCTGTCTTGTGTAATAGAAACACTATGATGTGGTCTCAATTGTACCTAGTTACTTTCTTGGCTGGAACAAATGTGTATTGCTACCTTTGGGCAATCTGGTTTAGGGTAGGGTGTCCCTGCCCACAGCAGGGGGGTTGGAACTAGATGATCCTTGCGGTCCCTTCCAACCCAAACAATTCCTTGATTCTATGATTCTTTTTCATATGACTTACTATGCAGTTCAACAGAAAACAGTCACAGCTGTAAGTATCTGACCTGCCTTAGCAGCTGCACTTTAGGCATCAACTTTCATGTTCACCATGTCATGAACCATTAATTTGAGTGAAACCCATGATAACTTGCAAACATATGTAAAAATACCCTTTTTTAATTTAGTGATCTTTTAATTTTTATTCAAAGATATCATCCACGTGCTAAATCAAATCAGTATGTCACTACTTGACAAGTTTGCAGTTTAGTGGTCATCACTGGTATCCATAACCAACGAAGCTTCCAGCAGAGCACAGAACCTCACCAGGGTAAAACCAAACCTTAAAAAGTAGCAAGTATCAGAATAAGAAAAGTGCCAAATCATTGATGCTTAGATCAAGATGATCCAAGCAGGTCATTTCGCAAATGTAGTAGCATGAAGAGTCAGAGTGTGCAATGGCACCATGGATTTTTCAGCTATTCAAACATTTGAAACTGCAAGTATTGAATGTATAACAGGTAAACAAATTAGTTTCTGTTCTGAGACACTTGTTCAGACTTTGCAGATGTTTACTAACTTTTGGGAGGGTTTTACTGCTAGTATTTGACCTCCCATTCTAAATGGCTTTCTGTAAGAGGATTGTTTAGAAACATTTGTATTATACCTTTTTGTGAGTTTACCTTGTGTTGTGACTTTTGAAAAAACAAAAATATTCTCTTCAGTTGATTCAAACTGTTGACTCCTCAGATTAGCTCTTAGAAGACAACAGATGTCTACAATATCACAACTATGGTCATTGTGCCATGTTACTCTTAGTGTACTTGGTTCAAGATAAGATGAGGAGGAGAGAACTAAGAGAACACAGAACTTGCATAGACAGATGTCCTTCTCTGGATGCGGCAGAGTGCTGCTTGAAAATGGTACCAGCCTTTCCAGTCAGCTGGATATTCTAGTATCCACAGTTCCATTGGCAGAAGCATGAAAAAGCACTCCCTAATTGTCTCCAGACAAAATGAGACATAACTAAAAATAGCCTCTCTGATGGGTTAAATAATTTGGCTGTCTTCTCTCTAGCAGAATAAGGAACGCTCTCTCCAGCAGTGCTGGGGGATAGCAATGAACAGCTTGTGCAGTATCTTTTTCAATCATCACAGCTACCTGGAGCCCAAGTTTCTTGTTAAGATGCATGATTTATTTAGAAACAATGAATAATAATAGTCAAATTAGTCAACAGTGGAAACACTTAAAAATACTGTGTTTCTCAATAAATAAATAAATGGATCTATCTATTTGCAGTGACAATGCTGCAGGCATAAAAAATGGAAACTAATTCTGAATGCTGGGTGCCTCCACACTACGTTTATTCAATCTGTTTGATAACATATAGAGAAAGAAACTGTTAACTCATTTCTGTAAAGTTGGGGTTTTTTGCTTGTCCTGCTGAAAGACAGTAGGAAATTCTCCTGAAATAATAGTTAATGGATCATGAAAAAGGATAAAAACTGATTTGTAACTCTACAGTGCCACGTCAGCCATTGCAAGGATTATATGGATGTCTTTGAAGAAGACCACAATCAATTTGTAAGAACATGCTTTTCACATCTAGTATCAGAAATATATCAGAACTAACAGAAACGCTGTATCCAGGCACTTCACTCACTCTACTGCTTTTAAAAACTGTACTAAAAGTAAGCACTGTGGTAAATGATACTAATGAATATGTAAATTTGGCTAAGTCTTATAGACAAACAGATGACATGAATTATGTTAGCCCTTATTGCATGAATAAGGGCACTAAAATACCTATTTGGAGCACTACATGCTTTTTCAAGTTGGTGTGCCATCCTAGCAAGCCAACCAACTTGACCTTTAAGGACAACGTATTTTGAAACCTTACTATCTGAAAACAGTGCACTGGCAAAGCCCCAAATTAGTAGCTCTGTCAGTGCAATTTCTCGTCTGATAAACTTTCATTTTTGGTGCAGTTTAAGAGAGTCTGCATTGAAAAGACCATAGGTACTTGTTAATGTTACAAGATGTGAAAACCAGAAACTTTCCCTCCTGTATTTCCCTGCAGGACAACTTCCAGTTTAATTCATTTGCGTGTTCTATATATAGAACCTATATATACACACAGTACGTCTCCCATGTGAATACTGTAAGAACCAATATGGGGCATTTGTTCCTTTGTTTTAGGTCCTTCGTATGAGAATACCTGATACCACGCACGCCCAGCGAGGGGTCAGTTAACTGTTACCATATTGGGCAATGCTGCAATTCACTCTGAACAGTACCTTATGTTGCAGTGAGCCTCAGTGAATCATTGTGATTATTCACACAGCAATGTGCAAAAGCACAAATATCAAAATCTGTTCTATGTTCTCCTGAACACACAGGGTGAGATTACATGCCAACTGTTTAGCTGGGAAAACTGACTTGACCTTTAAAAAGTTGCTTTTATGGGAATATTCCGTGTAAGGTAAAAATGACATTTGTCTGTATGTTAAGGCCTGTTTGGGTTTTTGAATTGCATCTCCAGACAGAGCAGGTCCTTGTGCTTACACGTGCATTTCTGCTAGCTATGGTATTCAAATGACTCTCTACTTGCCCACACGCATGACGGTTGCGGGTGCAGTCCCTTCCTGCATATGATTTTTCTTAATGGCATGGCAATTCTGTAATTCAGAACACTTCTGAAGGTTTACTTTCCATTTACTTTTTGTTTTGCTTGGATAGGCTTCCAAATGGTTTTTTAAATTGTCTTTTTTTAAACAAATTATGATCACAGTTCATCTGCTGAAAATAATTGACTGATAGCGATTTAGTAATTTTCAGTCGTGGAAATCCCATGCCAATTAAGATTCCTGTTTTCTTTACTATTATAAATCAGCAAAGTAAAGAGACTGAAATAAGTGATGACAGGTTTCCCAAATGAGTTGTTTTACTATTCTGTAATCTTATAACTAGCTAATATTTGCAAGTAATGTTCAGTAGGAAGCAGAAAAAGCTCTCAATTACACAGCTACTAAAAGTACTGGTCGAAAAAAGCTACACTGCAAAAATGTTTGTGGTTTTTGCTGCTAATACGTCTGCAGCGTAACATTTCTTCCTGTAAGTACTGGTAGTTTTTGGAGCAAACAGCGTAACTTTTCTTCAAAATAATACCGTTTTAAGTACTGAAGTTTCTTAGAGCTTGTCACAATTAAGAAAACAGCCATCTAATAGCTCAACAAAGGTCAAAACTACAAAATGTTTGCAAACAGACGAAAGAGGACCAAGTGCAAAATGGAAATTATAACCATCTCAATCTAACTCATAATATATCCAAATTTTGATGTTTTCATTTCAGCATCTCAAGAATTGGATTGGGAGCAGGGGAAGGCATTGAAGACAGTCAGGCAATAGAACTGTCCCCTCAGTCACAAGTGGCTTCAAGCAAAGTGGGATTTAGGATGGGAGGACTCTTCAAGGGCAGTCGAGGACAACTATAAGACACATTAAAACTCAAATGGTGCAAAGAAGGTGACACGGACATTGCAAGTTATGCGATAAGATTATTAACCCGTGGGCTAACCCCAAGCAAAACAAAGCATTTTCTCTTATGCCACAAGACTCTACCGAAATGAACCTGTAAGAGCTGTCTTACAGCATAACTGGGTTCACAGCAGGGATTAGTCAACTTCATAGGTCCATTAAGAGCTATGAAATATATTGGCTGAATTACAGACTTCCAGGTGAGGATGCTGTACACCATTTCTTTCTAAAATCTACCAGAACGTGCCATGGACATGACTCTCTAAGTGTCTTGTTTGCAATACCTTTTTCCCAGTCACCCACTATGAGTCATCGAGCAGGTACGACACTGAGCTAGATGGACTGTTGGTCTAGCAGCAGTACCGGGGAAAACTCTGCTGTCACGCATCCTGTGCCAAGTCTAGTCCTGACCACTTAGATTACATCCTTCCCCCAAGGAGGGCAGAAGTTGGTCAAAACTGACTTTGTCAGTTTACATTTTAATACAGTTTCTTCTGCTGCTCTGTCCTGTTCATCAACATGAACATCTTCTTCATCAAAGATCTGATCCAAATCCTTCTGGAGGAAGCATTTCTCTAAAATAAGTAGATTCAATTCCTTTGTAGAGATCTGAGACCTACAGAGTATTAAATTTCCTTCTTGGGATCTGATCTATTTCATCCAAATCAGCTATTACATTCTCGTAAGTAGAACAGACATGAGCAGAAACTAAATTCTAATTTTCTTTCTAAGTGCAATTTAGCAGGTCTGTAAAATAAAATTGAGGATATTTTGTCTTATGAAAATATTAGAGTGCTGCTGGTAAGTAGATATAATTTTGTTTTGCCTACAAAAGTGCTATTTATGTAGCTGAAATATTGAAGGCAAGAAAAATAAATATGCAATATGTGTATAATGGCAATATACAGTAGGTTTATTACATATGATTACTCAAACCCTAATGCCTAAAAAAGGAACAATAAAAAAAAAAGAGGAAAAGAAATCACTCTTAGAATAGTTTCTTTCAGAGAAGACACAAGATCATCATGTGAACTTTTACAATAGGAAGCAAATTACTTAGTCAAGAACTAAAAATATAGGAGTCCTGTGATATTTCTAAGTGTAAAATGTTCAAACTTCCAGGCTTCTCACAATGCTGACCCATTTTTCTTCAAATGCTTCAGGAACCACAGCATAAGTGCCTCATCCTGTGATGAAGAAAAGCTTGGCACTCCACCTTAAGAACTGCAGTTTGCTTGCCTCAGTCAAAATGTTTAAAATCAAAACATTAACAAGTTGGCTTTAGCTGTGTGACCGCATTGAGATGCAAACTGCATAGCCTCATAAAAAAATAAAGAAAACTCACATACAAGAGAGGACATGTGGAGCGACACTCAGAGAGATGGTTTTAATTCACCGTTAGGATTTTGTACACTTTCCACTGTCAAAGGAGACTGAAGGAAAAAAAGACAGACATAAAATCAGTGCATGTCCACATATTTTTCCATCCCTAGCACCAGCTATGGCCACTCACAGTGGGACAGCACTTGCCAGGGACAGCAAACCAAGCTGAGCCTTATTATGCTAGCTCTCAAAGGTGAATTCCCCTTTTCCAGAACTTTTCTATCGCTGCACGATCAGGCAAGACAGAAGAGGCTGAGAATTGGCGCATTCCTTCTTGCTTTACTTATTCTCCCTGTTCACAAGAATACATGCAGCTTTTTTAAAATATAAAACATTCACCCAATTTTAATATCAATTCTGTATAGTAAGTTTCAAGATATTATTTAGTAAAAGCACTACTAGCTATAAAGAAGTATTATGTGTAGTTCTCTGTCAGAGTACTGTAGTCATTACTTTTTGGTTGTCTTGTGCCCAGGCTGCCAGGAAGGCCAACCGTGTCCTGGGGGGCATCAAGCACAGCATTGCCGGCCGCTCCAGGGATGGGATTGTCCCACTTTGCCCTGCGCCGGGGCGGCCTCACCTCAAGTGCTGGGTGCAGTTTTGGGCACCACAGCACAAAAAGGACATAAAACTATTGGAGAGTGTCCAGAGGAGGGCAACAGAGATGGTGACAGGTCTAGAGGGAAAGATGTATGAGGAGAGGCTGGAGTCCCTGGGCTTGTTCAGCCTGGAGAAGAGGAGGCTGAGGGCAGAGCTCATGGCGGCCTACAGCTTCCTCCCGAGGGGGAGCCAAGGGGCAGGCACTGATCTCCTCCCTCTGGTGCCCAGCGATAGAACCTAAGGGAATGGCATGGAGCTTTGACAGGGGAGGGTTAGGTTGGAGATCAGGAAAAAGTTCTTCCTCCAGAGGGTGGTGGGGCCCTGGCACAGGCTCCCCAGGGCCGTGGTCACCGCCCTGAGCTGGGCTGAGTTCAAGCAGCATCTGGCCAACGCTCTCAGTCATCTGCTCTGATGGGGCTGGTCCTATGTGGAGCCAGGAGTTGGCCTCGGGGATCCTTATGGGTCCCTTCCAACTCAGGAGACTCTGTGATTCTCAGGTTTTGCTGCTTATTAACTAAATGACCTTGGATAAGCCATGTATGTTTATGGAGTCTCAAGTATAGTTAGAGCAAAGAAATGCAGATGCTGTGAGATGCATACACATTTTTGTAATTACATTTTACACAATTTTCAGCTCTTCAAAATTCCACCTGAAGTGCCATTTCAAAAGGACTGCTATTTTCCTGCAGTTTTCTCTGGGAAATTTTTACCTAAAACCTCTTTCCAAAGTTATAAAGTCAAAATTTCATATAAAAGCACCATATTGTATTTTAGCAATTTGGGCTTCGAGGCGTGAGATAGTGAGGACAGAAGCACAATAAATCAATACGGTATCATTTATAATATATTCAGAATACATCCAAAAAAGACAGTGTGAACCAAGAGCATAATTCACTGCATGTCCTTGTGTTGTTTAGTCTATAAATGCTTCAGGGTAGGGATTGTATCTTACTATGAAGCACCAGCTTTATAAGGTAGCAAGGTTGTTGGATATCTCTTAGGCCTACTATATGCAAATAAAAATACAGCTATAAGAACACAGTAAAAATACAGAAGGCCGACAAAAAACCCAAACCAATTTCAAACTAAAAGAGGTTTTTCTTTTCTTTTGAGGAAGTAACTTTTATTTATATACAGGAAATAATTCAAGTCCGACAGTAACGCTCACCCAGACTTATGATAAGGCGTAACAAATTTTATGAGGCAATGGATCCCTTCAGTCGCTAACTTGTAGGAAGGGCGAAGTATCTTGTTTTATTTCAACAGTTTTTAAGTGTGAATAGCACATAGCTGTATCATATGTATCACCTAACTACAATTAAATATCATCTATCTTTCCACTCATCTGTATACATTGCTTACTATTATTTCCTTGCAGTTCTTACTCTAAAATTCCCACAATACAGGTGAATACTGAATAATCTGGAACACATTACAAACACCATTGCTTATCTTTAGGTTGGTACTGTGAGCTCAGTTCTTAAAACACTAGTCAACACTGAGCACAAGGAGGTACTGTGGGCTACCAAATGGAAATGAGAGCAGAACCTGATTTTGCCATGTCATCAAAGCCTATGCTAGCTTATTTTAATCACTATTTTGGTAGATTTTTAGGTTTGCCTAGTATTTCCTTTTATAGCTTGGTTAGTCAGTAACTTACGCATCTCAAAATGAAACTTAAGGTAACTCTGCTTTAATGTAGCTTATATACAATTTCACCTTTTTATGCTATTAAAACTGCGCTGATAGTGTAGCAGACATCTATTTTGAGAAATTAATTAGCTGCCACTATTTCGCAGTCCTGTGAGATTTCCTATTGCGGAGTGTAAAGATTACAGTAACTATGAAACAAAGATTCCACCATCTCACTGTATTTTAGGACATTTCTCAAGGGTCTTCCTCACTTGGGTTTTCCTTTCTTCCCCTTTTTGACAGCCTGTTTCACGCTCCATCCCACTTCTCCATCTCTAGTTCTTCAGCTCCTGCCCTCTTCCTCTGCCTTCTCTGTTCCTCCGTCTTTTGGTTTCTTTCTCCCTTGACCTGCTTACCCCGCTGCTGGGAAAGAGCCGGTACAGCTGCTCGGAGGCGGCTCGCCTACCCGCAGGAAACTGCTCCCCCGGTCACTGCCCCTGGCCCCCCCTGAGGGAACAGCCGGGGCTGCGCCCAGGCTGCAGGCAGCACAGCGCCGGGGGGTACCCGTCTTTCTGATAAAACCACCGGTTTTACAACCCTTTTCCCCTGCCCGCTGCCGGCTTTTCGCCACTGTGAGGCGCGGCGACTCGGCGCCCCTCAAACCCCCCGGGCAGGGAAGCACCCGGCCGCCCCCCAGCCCGCTGCGGGCAGGACCCCGCGGCTGCCGGCGCCTGCCCGGGCGG
>VWZZ01003040.1:1296176-1318894 GCA_013399095.1 Psophia crepitans
CGCGCCTGTTCAGCCGTCGCTGGGGGTGTCGTGGGCAAGAGGCCTCGCCCGCTCCGGCCCGCAGGGCTGAGGGGGGCGAGACCGGGGCCCGCCTCGCTTCGGGAGGGGAACTTTGGCCCCGGCGGGTGGGCCGCGCCTGCCCGTGCCGGGGCGGGGAGTGCCGCGGCCGTGCGCCCGTGTCTGTGAGCAGTCTCCCGGCAGCCGCTGCCGGCGTCCAGCGGTGCTGGGAGGCAGCGTGTTGAAGATCTTGTTCAGACCTTGAACTCAGTGAAGAACCTTTTCCTGATCTCCAGCCTAACCCTGCCCTGTGGCAGCTCCATGCTGTTCCCTCGGGTTCTGTCGCTGGGCACCAGAGGGAGGAGACCAGAGCCTGCCCCTTCGCCCCCCCCTCGGGAGGGAGCTGTAGGCCGCCCCTCAGGCTGCCGGACCTCGGCCCCATCCCACGCACGTTCCCGTCAGCGTCTGGAGAAGACGCTTGCTGCTCCCCGCCTCAGTCGGCCGAGGGCGGCCGCCCTGCCCGGCCAAGGTGGGGATGTGTGTGGAGGGATCCCGCTTTCCCGGGACCGAGCTGGCAGGTGACGGGCTCTGCCCTGCCTCGCCTGAGGTGCGAGGAGGTTCGAGCTTCCACCTCCGTGGGCTGGGTCTCTCTTTTCCCCCTGCGGTCTCCAGTGTGTGTTTGAGGTGCGGGTACAGGACGGGTACTCCTCCTTCCTCTTCTGTGATCCCCAGGGCTCGAGCCGCGTTTCTTTTTCCTCAGGCAGCCACTTTTTTCTGTGTGTTAAGGAGATTTACTCATTTCCTTCTCTTGGTTCCTGGTACTTTTCCCCAAAGATACCTGTGGGCAGGCAGGAAGGCGAAGACCTCATTCACTCTGGAAACACGTTTCTGAACGCGGTGATTTTGCTGATTTCCAGCATGCCTGGAAGGCTCAGACGCCAGAGAGTGACGTGCAGTTTTGAAGGCTGCTGTGCTTGTTCCTGTCTGTGGCTGTTTATCCTGTGACAGAGCGTGATATGTTTAGATCTTGAACTAGACAAGATTAGATGGGCAGCATGTGAAATGGATGTCACTTGCAATTCTTAGCTAGTATCAAATGTATAGCCACTGGTGGCTAAAAGATTGTTCTGTACACGGTAACACTTAGAGGCCTTGGCAACTTGACATGAAGTTTTTTCTTTCAGCGTTATTGGAAGAGGGTAGGAAGGAGGGCAATGGCAATACCATTTGTCAACTTTCACTCTGCTAACCTGAAAGTAGTGTGTTTCTAACTTAATGTGGTCGCAGATGTTCGTGCCCAACAGGGTTGCAGTCGTGTTGGGATGCTGTATGAATGAAACCTGAGAATTACGTGGTCAGATACTCTGCTAGCTGGTAGAGACTCCTAAGCGTGCAATATTCTGCATTACTAATTTTGTATAAGCAAAGTTGTTTGAAACTTTGTTTCATTAATTTTGAGTAAGTGCTGAATAGGAAATTTTGAAGGTGTTCCTCTTATGCCTGAGATACCAGAATCCGGCTGTGCCGTGACAGTTTGATACTATGACTGTTACACTGTGCACTGCCAGATTCCTAAAACATCTCTTTATGTTAAGCTAAATTCTCTTATTTTGGTACTAAAATTAATGTGTTTTCTGTCCAGACTTTGATCTTGTATAACTTCTTATTTAGCAAGGAACGGTGGTCTTTACTTGCAGTACTCAGTACTGGCATGGAAGACTTGGCTTCAGTTTCTTTTTTTGGGTTGGTTGTTTCACTGTATTCAACAGATTCTACAGGAAATTCCTTGAGTAAAGCTTCCGGGGCTGTAGTGAATATAATTGTCGTATTGCATAAGGCTCACCTTTCCATCTCCTCGGAAGATTTGTGCTTTTGCTCTCATCCTGTGATACCCCTTGAAAGTTGAGCGGAGGTCAAAGTTGTGTTAAATGAACATTGCTTTAATGTACGTTTTCAGATTTAGAAGGATGAGTCTAAAATGTCTTGTCACTTTCAGCTTTTTTTTCTGATTAGAGTCAAAGCAGTATCTCTGTTTATCTTGTCTTGAAAGTAATCAAATATGAAATAAGAATCACCTGACTATGTACATGTTAAGGGGAGGGGGTGTTGTATCCCAGAACTTGTATTATTGGAGCAGCCGGTATAACTGGAAAAACTAAAAGCATTTCTTCTGTGTGCAAACCTTGTCTTGGTATGTTGTCTTTCAAACTGTATGTGAAATAATCTTGAGTAAATACAAGGAGGAATTTCAAGTTGATTTGCGCCGTGGTTTGTGACTGAGCTGCTGTTCTGGGTCTCTTGTTATTCCTGTCATGATGTATTTTGTTTTGAGGGGGGGTGTTCCTCATAGAACAGCTAGAGGCAATACTCCTGTTTTGCAATGATTTGGCAGTTGTCTTGCTCATAAGGCTCTCTTCCCTAACTGTCAATGTAATAAAGGTTACTTCATGTTTTGTGAACTTGATATGATTTTCTTGTTTGGGTTTGAACTTTTAATATGAAAAAAGTCATAATCTGCACAAAGAAACATTTAGTGCTATAGAAGTAAGATTGCACAGGAAGTGTCAGCAGTGAAGTTACACATCCTGTCCTCAGAAATCACTTGCTGCATGTTCAGAACAGTAGAACGGGGCAGGCTATTGAGCATGTTGGCTTTAGTGTAATCAACTAGGGAAACATACATTGTAGACTACGTACTGAGACTATTCTTTACCTTTTTTGTGTCATAAATTAAAGTGGTTAAGTGATCTAGGATACTGTAACATTTTAAAAACAAAATTCAGTGCATGATGAGGAACGTTAAGTGTATTCTTTCTCATCTTTCTTTGCAGATCTTCATGTAACTGACTGAAAAATGGTTCTGCAGGATGACAGCTCGAACTTTAACACTGTTAAAACGGTAAATAAAATAAAAAAAGTTCTCCATGCTATTTGCTGAAAATTATAATGATATTAAGAAATGCATTTTAAATGAAAACTCTTTCAAATTTGAAATTTCAGTTGTATGGTTCATGGTATAACTTTTGTTTCCTTATAATGGAAACAAAAGGCAAACATACGCTGAAGTTTCTGTTATATTAGTAGGGTAGAATATTGTATTTACTTTTAAACTATCATTTCTATTTCAACCTGTATGTCTTCTGGTGCCTTAAATTTATTATAACTCTTATGCACTTAATTTAATTAAATGTTTTGTAAGGGTGAAGCCATGCTATTCCAGAGAAGTGTCTTGTACAGTTCTCATTTTAGGTGTCAGATGTTATACTAATGTGCAAAACTTCTATCTTTATCCTGAAGTGGGCTAATTATTGGTAATAAGCATTGAACAGGATTCTGTGTGATCAGCTCCAGTCAGGACCACAGCCCATAGCAGATCTTGCATGCTGATAGAGAGTAAGATGTATGTCTTGCATAATAACCAAATTTAGGTACAAGTTCTGCACCTGGTTACTTGAGTACAGCTAATATGGATTAAGTAGGGACTGAAAGTAAGCAACTGAATGATATCTTTCTCTTAGTGATACTTGGTTTAGTGTGTGTGGAGAGAAGAATTTTTAAACATCTTTTTTGCTTTTTATTTATTTTTATTGTTATATTTTGGGTGCATAAATTAGGCATGCACAAACTGTTTGAACTTTCTGTGGATAAATGTCTTCTGGTTTAAGTTGTTGTTATCTGTGATACTGATCTTAATCTCTAATTAGGTTGATAGTGTAAGAAAAATATGACCAGCAGCTACTGTTTGTATGTGAGGGTGCTATACTAAATAGGTGTTCAGGATCTCCACTGAGCCTAGACTTTGTGGTATACAAGGTGGATGACCACATGCCTGTGTCTTAAAACTACATCTTCAATTTTTATTTTTTTTTAACCAGTTGCAGTAACTTGTCAAACTATGTAAGTAAAGGACTTGAACTTGCCAGATGCTAAGCAGTGTCTAAATCTTGGTGAGTTCAGCAGAGGCTGAATCATAGGCTTGTGTGGTCGATGGACCATACAGTCATCTCCTTATAGTCTACCTCTTAATCTAATTTGAAATAGGTGGAAAGCATCAGTTTAACTTTTGCCTCCTATTCACAGTTTATAAACTCTTAGCCATGCTTTGGGGTAATCAACAGCAAAATTTAGGGTAAACATTGAGTTTTGCCCTTACTGCTACCTCTGTTCTGCGCACTCATTTGTGACTCAGTAATACCGGGTATGACTCCTGTTGGTACAGGATGTCCTTAAACCAGGGTTTAACAAGGTTTCACATGAGTAAGAAAAGAAAAAAAAAAATTCCAGCACTTCTGGGCAATTAAACTTATGACTTTATTCTTCTTGGCTGTCAGCTTCAGTGTTTTTGTGCCTTCTTCTGGAGCACGATATAATTGCCAACATCTGGATTTGCAAGTAATTGCAGGTCAGATGGGTTTCCGACTGGTCCAATATAACATTTTTTTCTGAAATCCCTTATGTATAATGTTTCTTTCCCTGTGTAACAATTTTAAAGTGAGTTTTGTTGAATGCCTTTCTAGGATCTGAATTAAAACTCTTTGATTTTAATGTAAGTTTCTATATCTGTATATTCCTAACATTTAGGACTTGAGCTGTGGTAGATACTTGTTGAACTTGAAATTTGAAAAAATTTTTTTGCAAAGGTAAGTGCATAATATACATGTGCACACCGTTTCTCAAACTTTGGAGTTTTGTTTTGTTTTTTCTTTTTAGGAGCCTATCTTCACTTTGACGTGATGTGTGAAGTGTGTTAGCCTGCTTTTTTTCGGTTTTTACAGTTATTGTGAAAGGTATGTATGAGAAAAGTAAATCTTGTTTTTTCTATGTTCATTTTTATCAGAGCATGTTGCTGTCAGTGTACAGAACCTAAATATAAAGACATGTGGAATTGTATTTCATTACAAGTCCATGAGTACTGGTGCTTTGTCAATAAGTAGGATAAAGTGTCTGTCTAAAACTTCTTGGAATAGTAGTTTTTATCTGTCTTCACATGCAGTGTGAAGTTTTACAGGTTTTGATTCTGTCCTGAAACTTACATACTACGTTTCAATAGGGTACTGTTTTTCTGCTGAACATTACAGGCATTTTAGTATTGCCACTTTGTAATTTTCTTAGTCAGCTACTAGCTTGAAGGTGCATCTTGCTGCATGATAAGACTGTAGTTGCCTTTTCTTGTTAAGCTTTTTTCCTTGTTACAGAAGAACCAAGCAAAGGGCTGTATTAGGCACACAGAAGTGCGAAACAGGCACTTTGCAGTCAGATGAGAAAGTAATAGCTGCTATCACTGTAACAGATAAAAAAACCCTTCAAGACATGAGTATGAGCATTTTGATTAGAATTTTAAAATATTCTTATCATAGAAATAGTGCAATGTGTACTTATACTTGGAATAACTTCATATGTAACCTCTTATCTAGGAAGTACTAGATATTCTATCATCCTTTACGTCCCTTGTGCTAAGGAATCTTAAAGCAAAGGATTTGTACAAGCCTAACGTAGACAAGTTGAGCACAACATTAAGCCATACAGAACGCTACAGGCAGTGCTAGATTAATGGTTGGACTTACTCATTTTGCAGGTCTTTTCCAACCTAAACGATTTTATGATTCTGACGTGCACAAACTCTGCACGATCTCTATGCGCAGTCTGTTTGTGCTTTGGAGCAATTTATTGCAAGAACAGAAGAGCTAGGAATGTGAGCGTGTGATGTAGAAATGCCAAATTGATCAGGCTACTGTGATTCCTTCCTGTCTCCAGCTACCTCTCCCCCTCCTACCTGCAGCACGTAACTGGTGGAAGGCTGGAGTGTTTTCCATTTCTGATATGCCTTACCACTTCATATGTCGTACTGTAGCCTGTCATACTGTAGCCTGACAAGAAATGCGATTTCTCCTGGCTCCTTTGGAACTCTCTTATGCTCAGCTTCCATTTTTACTTTATATTACGTAAATGCACGAGCAATCTTTAGGCTGTATATAATACAATTTCATATAATGGCTTGCAGGCTATTAGTCATAATAAAATAGAGGCAAAGTTTTTAGAGTATAATATGTAGTTATCTATTAGACCAATTCATAAAAACTGAAAAAAAACCCTTATAAGCCTTCAAGCACGCAAACCTTTCTGTTAGCTTACTTGAGTTGAAGATAATATCCCTATTTATTCTCTGAGAATGTTTTCTCCTTTATTCTGTATAAAATAAAAACTACCATTCCTTGCTGAGTCTTTCATATCTTTGTGACTCCCTACTTATAGACTTACGCTTTCTTTTGTCAATTCAACCGTTTTATCAGAAAAGCAGAATAATTAACCGGAACTAATGCCCACACATGGAATATGTCAGCATAGATCTAGTGGTATAATTATACTGCGGGAACTGTGCCTGTTTATTTTTCTTTGGAAAGAACCCCTTTGAGACATGGAGGAAAAATGGCAAGCTTTGAACATGGCAGAGGCTGTATTGCAAAGGAGAGGCATGAGTCACAGACAGGAAAGGGTGCAGTGATCTCAAATGTACTGCATATCTAGGCATTTAAATTATTAATCAGATGAATAGGCTAGTCTGGAAAAAAGAAATCGTGTAGCTTCCTCACTGAATACCTTGTGGCACTGTCTTCTCCATAAATATTTCTAAATAATGAAAAAGCAGTAAATGTTTATATGTTCACGGTGGGGGGGGAGTGTGATTTAAATTCACCAAATTGTGTTAGCAAAGCAGATCACCTCTATTTGCTGTGAAAGTCAGAATTTGCTCTGTAAAGGTGAATGGGATTTCAGTTCCTTGAGGAATTTTCTCAAAGATAGTAGTGTTTGAGACTATGATGATAAATAACAAGGTATGTTATGTATTCTGTAGCAAATCAACTCTTAGTAAATTGGTTCTTAAAATACGTACATAAATAAATTACTCTTAATCATAGAACTACCATATGCACAGAGGTTCGTTAGAAAGTACTTAAAAGATTCTAGTTATGAGTAGTCCAGTGAATGAGACATCAGTCTCTGTCCCTTGTGTTTGAAGCGTTTTAACCATAAAATTGACGGTTTTCCTGTATTTAGGTCTTCTAACGGGCAGTCGTAAAGCTGTATCTCAAATCTGAATCCTCTTCTAGTAGCATTAGTGAATGTAGAAATGCCTGTAGGTCTGGTGTGCTCATGATTAGCACTTGTTTGGAGCAGGTCCAGTGAATCTTGTAATTTTTTTGAGTTAAGCAACATTTTTAAAACACAAGTTTGTTTGCCTTGCCTTTCTTATTTTTTGGAAAGTACTTTGTTGATCTCTTAACGTAACTGTAGTGTTTTCAGTAACATTAATGCTTATTTTTAGTGCAAGTTGTGCAAAGTCAGGCCCTCTGAGGTCACAATGTACCACAGTTTTGACCAACCCAAACAGTATCAGTTCTGTTCTCTTCTGTTTACTCTGTGCATTGAATAGAACAAAAGTTCCCTGCCTACTGAAGGAAAAGGAAAGTTGGTGGTGATCTATTTACACGCTGCTGTAGTGCTCATCTCCTGCATAAATTTTAGTATTTCAACTGCAAATAGTCATCTTCCTATATGATTTTTTCAGCTCAAGCCGTATCTTCAGAATTTTCTGTTGAGCAGTATACTCTTACTCTTCCAGTATGTAAAAGCAGTTGGCTATAAGCATTTAAACCCAGCTGTGCTTTTCTCATAATTCACTAGAATTGCTTAAATTGAGGTCTTTCTATTACTACCTTGAACAAAGACTTCTAGAAGCTGAGAGGTGTGTACATGAAAAGGAAAATAGGTTTGTGTGTGTCAAAATCCAAACTTGTTTATGCTGTAATTTCTGGCAAGTCTGCATGAGTTTTGTACTAGATGACAAACTTAAAGCTAGTTTACTGCTGTAGTTTTGATTTCTCAGACTGCGAAGTGTTCTTAAATGATTATTCCTATATGTAACATATTGGGGCACAGTTGAAATCATTGTCAATGTTTTGAGGTTTTTTTAATAGGCAAAGCTTTATGTTGCTTATATTATGTGTTTAGTCTTCACTTGCTAGGTTTTCACGAAAATTGATGCGTGCCTGTATTTCATAAATTACTAAATAGATATATAAATTTTATCGAGTTCAAGCGCATGCATAATCTAATTTTTTAAGTTAACTATTAAATATCCTTTTTTGTTTGTTTGTTTGTTTTTTCTATGAATGCTTTATGCTTTGAGATAACTTACCCAAATGCATTGCAGTGTCTTCAGAAATGTTTATTGAACGCTTCAGTATAAACATTTTTCTGACTACCTTTAGTAGAATTGTATTTGATACATCAAACTAATTTCTACTGTCAGCTTAGAGTATCTGAATTTACCAAAATGTAGTGGTTTCAAATTTTGCAGAACTCATAGCACAGAAATTAAAAAAAGGCATTGTATGTTTTACCTACTTTTACTTACCTCAGTGGCAACTTACAGTTGATAAATTCTTGAAAAAGTCTAGATTTATTTTCTAATTGCCCCTAATATGTCCAAAAATCCCATGCCAGATCTGTCAAAGATTGCATTTTAACAAATGTAAGCATGTGTTTTCTGTCATGTTGAGTCCATTTCATATATATGAAACACTTGCCCTCACTGTTTGTGTGGGTGGTTTTGTTTTGTTTCATTTGGGTTTTCCATTTGTTTGGGTTTGGGGTTTTTTGGGTCACTGTTTGTAATCTTCTGGGCTTTATTCCTTTATGAATCTTGAATAGGTTACAAATGGTGTGGGTTTTTATCATGAATCGAATGAGCTCCCAGAGCAGTACATCCACTCAGCGTAGACGAATGGCTCTAGGAATTGTCATTCTTCTCCTCGTTGACGTGATATGGGTTGCCTCTTCAGAACTCACTTCTGTAAGTATTGTTCCACACATCTTATAAGGAAAATAAAAGTCTGTTTAAGAGAAGGACGCAGCAGGAACATGGTCACTCAAACACTCAGTGAGTGTTCCAGTGTAATGTTTAACCACCTTTTCAGTACGGGGAAGATGATATCCTTTGAGTTAGTGAACTAACCGTATCCACTAAAAATTATCAACAAGCTCAACTCAGTGACTGCTGCTTTCAAGACAGAAAGTGTTATTGATGGCTTTAAGATTAAACAACATAAGCTCATAACTATGTAGTGTAATTAGGGAGTTATTTTGTTTATTGCCGTATGGATTAAAATAATGCCTATATGTTTCCCAAGAAGTAGTAAATGAGCTGTAACATTGCAGGCTAGGTGGTATGGTAGATTATAGTTCAGGACATCTAGAAGTCTTGGGCCGACAACTCGGGTCATGGAGTTAAGCCCTATAATTGCAGACAAGTTTGTCATAATCTAGTTCATATATTTTCCGTCTTGAAACTGATCTGGTATTTACTTCATGTTAAGTTTTAGGACTTAAAACAGAGCTTTGGTAATTAAAATTGAGTTCTTAATAAATTCTTGTCAGTTCAGAAACCTGAATTTGTCACTAAATTATGTTCTAAATCCCTTTTGAGATAGAGAAGCATATAGAAATGTTTGTACTTAACATGCTATTATATTTATAAAACTTTTTTTCCAATGAGCTGATGGAATCACTATTGCTACTGAAATATTGCTTAATCAAAGTAATCTTCTCTAATTTGTGATTACTGTGCTATTGCTTCTAAAAGTGTTCTTTCATTTAGAAAATATTTGCATGTAAATGTATTATCAGTCCTATTTGAGTTCAGTGGCATATCAGTCTGTTGCCTGGTGAAATACAAGTAATAAGTAGCTTTTCTCTGGCAGCGTTGTATCTTACAAAATGGCTCAGTGCCGCCTTGTTGGCATTTAAGATGGGTAAGGGTACCCCCAAAATAGGTGGGGTCACTTGTATCTCTCGGTCATATATGCCAACACATGCAGCACTGTTACTTTGGGAACCAGACTGTTCTGGACTATATACTTAAGCCTGTTCATTCATTTTGTGAATTCTCACCTAATTGGTAATTTTGGATACTGCAATTATTTTCTTTCCACAGTATGTTTTTACAAAGTACAACAAACCTTTTTTCAGTACATTTGCAAAAACATCCATGTTTGTTCTGTACCTCTTGGGATTTATTGTTTGGAAACCGTGGAGGCAACAGTGTACTCGCGGGTTTCGTGGAAGGCATGCAGCTTTTGTAAGTATTTCAAATTTATAAATGTTTTGATATTTTTGAAGTTTGTCCAGAAAAAAAACTTAAGACAGAGACTAGAGAAGTGCAAAGATTACGTATTTGTGAAATGGTGCTTTCAGAAAAGCAGTTATAAACTGATTCACAGCACAGGCAGACATGGCAATCATAATAATAGTCTTGTGAGAGGAAGAAGAGAAAGGAAAAAGGAATATGAAATGCGTTAGGAATTATAAGAAATGCTTTACTGGGCCAGACAGCTGGCCCATTTAGCTGGCATTTTGTCTTGGACAGTTGCAGAGGATGATTCCTTTAGAGAAGAACTTATGAGCCTCACTGCTGTTGGTTCTCTTTTCCTTCCCCAGGATCTGTAACCAACAGAATCAGTATTTGAACTTTGTGGTTGATTTTTATTACTCACAGTTTGTCTCTGGTAGAGCAATGAACTGTTTGCTAAGACATTTTGAGGTTTTAAAAGTCATATTTAGGAAAGGTGGTAGAATTCCTACAGCTTCCTTTCAGGTAGTTGTAGAGAACGATCAGGTCTCCCCTCAGCCTCCTCTTCTCCAGACTAAACAACAACTAATAACTACAACTTTTGTTGTTGTTAATATTGTATTTTTATAACCTTTATGTGTGAGTGACCTTCTGTTGCCTAGTTCTAGAACTAGGCATAGTTTGTGCTAGTCTAAAATTATTGTCATATTACAGAAATACACAGGTTTTTTTTCCCAAGGAAATTAGAAATGCCAGGAAGAGCGCCTGGTCTGTGCCAGTGTTTCAGAATGTTGAACAGCAGGACTCAGGAAGCAGTAAGGCATTTGGCCTGATACTAATCTCTCATTAAAATAACAGAAAAGGTGATCCAAGAACATGCTGTTGATCAACATGTTTTTACAGAAAATGGCTTGTATGAAACGATCTGATTTCAGTTCTGTATATATTAGGCTTCACTGATAGTGGCAGAGATGTAACATACTTAAATGACTAAAGTGTTACATGACATTAAGCCAAATTATTTTTATTTAAAAAAAACACCCCCTAAAAAACCCTTTTGGTTTTTTTTTAAAAAATCTTGTGTTAAACACAGAACATTTTGAGTTGGCTGATATCTTGAAATAATTTTTGGTAGGTTAGCCTTTAATACCAAATGTCTGTACATCATATGGCATGTGTTAGACTTGATGCTGTTCAGGATCTTCATGAGATAATCAGGAAAAAGAATTTACAGGCCTTTTACTGGCAGTAATGACAATAAGGATGATGAAAGCACTAAAGGATGATTAGTTGCACAGAGCAATTATACTGATCAAAAGTATTAATCTGAGCAGATGAGTAGAATAAGGGGCTATTGCCTAGTGTGAGTTGTAGTGGTTATATTGACCAGCTGAATCTCAGACAATGTCAAAGAAACAGATAACAGGAACTTGTAGGAACCGGACAGCAATGAGCAAGAGTGCTGAGTCTGGGACACTGATGTGTGGCAGTCATGGAACCACTACTGGAATCTCAGTATTTTTTTCTTTCCAGTCCTTGAAAAAGTAATTTTTTAAATAATTTGTAGGAAATACCCATTACTTTGATGTTAGCGTATTTCAAAAGAACAGTGCAGAGACAGGACTGTAGTATGCAGGACTGTAGTTAGAAGTAAGTTGTTTTTTTTTTTTACTTCCCTCCGCCAAGGAATTTAGTTAAATATTCAACTGTATCACTATTACAAGTTCCTTTAAAATGTCTTGTGTGTATTAATCCGGAACAAAAATTACACATTTATAGATTTTTATTTCAATAATGATTGCTTAGGTAAACACTCATACCTTACTTTTAAGCCCTCTTCTACATTAGAGGCTTTGCTTAATAGATTTCTTACCAGCATGGTAGAATAGCAAGCTGCAGGTCAGGGAACAGGGCTAGCAGTGCTTGTTAAGATGCAGAATGGAAGAGGAAAAATGATACTTGACCTCATCCTAATTTAAGTCTTGTTAAAACTAAGGCAGAGTTCCAGGTTTTTATGTAAAGGAGCTTTGCCTCAATAAAATGAAGAAATGAGGCTTGCTGTTAATATATGCGCAATAATTTAGTGAAGCATGTCTTGCTAAGAATGTCAAAACCTGAAAAGTTCAGTCTAACAGCCTGATCCTGCGTTGATACCTGGGTAGCTGAATTCAGTGGGCCTCTCCAAGAGGTATGGGGAATTACTGAAATTATTTACTGAAAGTCTAAGCCCCCTTGTTTATTCAGGAGAAGGGCTGGAGGAGAGGGAATTAGAATTACAGAAAAAGGCATTAAAAGAATTGTTCTCAAAAAAAATTACAGTTATTAATAACTCTGCTTGATAGATGATTACATTTAAGGTTCTGTAATTAGTTTGCAGATGCTGAAGGTTATTTTGCTGCTTGCACAACAGATAACACTGTAAACAGTTCTCTGGTAAGTACCTTAATTTGTGAAAGCCAATGCTCTGTAGTAACGTGACCCCATTATCCTTACTTCTTCTTTTTAAATACGTTGGTCTTAAATGTAATAGTTTTTGGCAAAGGGAGTTGGTAACATATTACTAATGAGTGCTGCAAATAGTGGTGTCGCTTCTTATGAGAAATGCAGGTTCTCAGCACAATAAAACACTTGAATGTTTCTGTAGTAGTTTGGGAAAGAAATATTTGTCATACAAAGGAAACCCTTACGCGTTCAGCTCAGTTGCTACCGAAGCATAAAGGTGGAGAGGCAGTGGTAAAGCCAAGCAGTTTTCAAGACTGAAATCCACAACGGAATCATTCAGTTAGTTGACTAGTTTGTATACTGTGATCCTGCATTGCATTTTGAAAGAGAAATGGACTGCCTTCTTCCTTTCAGTGAACAGAGTGACTACTGTTTACTGCATCAAATATCAGTACTGGTATTCCGCTGATAAGCTGCATTGCCAGATGGCATTTTTGTGGTGATTTTCATCATCCATAAATAATGGTTTGTTATGCCGCTGTTGATCACAGATTGCCGCTTAATCTGGGTACCTAAATGAGAGGCCACATGCAGAACTGTATCCAAAACACAGAACTTTTAAAGTTTGCGCCATCTCTGTAACAGAGCAGGGGGGGAGCAATAGAGTGATGACAAACTACCATATGGGTATTTAATACTGAATAGGGAGTTGAGAAATTTTTCAGAAGTATTCTTCATGTCATTCTTCGGGGGTTTTTTTCAGCTTTATCTATCTACATTTAAGAATAAAATCTTAATCTGCTCAATTCATTAAAATCATCTGACTGTAGAAGCAGGATTCTTTGTTAACCTTGGATGACTTTGCATTAATTTAAACATCCACAAAAAATCTGGTCCTAACCAAGGAGCCTAATGAAAAGGCAGCTACAGATCTTTTTTTTTATTATTACTTCACTCTTACAGTTTATTAATTTATTTAAACAAGCAGCTTAAGAATTGTTTTGTTAGAAGTATTTTAAGCAATTAAAACTTCTGCTAAGTGCCTAAGTTTTTTGACTTTCGGTTCTAGTTCATGAGCTTTTAGGGTCATGGGAGGAAAATAAGTATGTGTTCCTTTTTGTATGTGTAGTCTGTATTTTATTTTTGTAGTTTATCATTTGGACAGAAGCTATAGATCTAATGAAATGCCTGTGATTTTTGATGAGTTACTTGTTAATTTTAAATCAGTAAGTTTAAACTTTCTGGAGACGAGTTTTGTGTTTATGAGGGTATACACAAGCACAGTTATTTTTGAGTACTGCATTTTACCAGTATGTTGAACATCAAATATCGATTACATAGGAACGTTTTTGACAAGCCTATACACTGTGTGCAAAATTACTTTGTTAAATTTGATTCTTTTAATGTTCACCAACATTTTCTTTATTTAGTTTTCTAATATGCTACATGAATCCTACTGCTTATAATTGAAATATCCTGCTTAACCGTATTTTTACTTATACTGATTCATTTCAGAGTGAACCTTTGTATGTTCCTGTAAAGTTTCATGATTTGCCAACTGAAAAAAATGGCAGTAATAATAGTGATGCAGAGAAAAGTGAGTAAAGACTTTTGGAATGCTGAAATGCTAGTTCTTTAGTGAATGAATTACTTCCTCTTTGTTGGTATAACTGCTGTCGTGTTGCAGGACTTGCCTTTTTTTGTTTCTTTTTTTTTTCCCCCCTTTTTTTTAGTCTTCCTTAAGTCTCTTATTGCATGAATTGTAGTCTCACATATTTACTTTCAGGTAGAGAAAACATAGGCCTATCGTTCAGTTTACCTTTCTTGGTCACTACAGATCCAGCCTATGTTTATCTCAAGGGACCAGCTGGGTTCAGTACTTGTGATTCTTTCCTTCTGGGCTTGTATGACCAGCAGCAGTGAGTCAGCCTCTGGAAAAACAAGCTATTGTCCTTTTTAGAGCAGGAGCAAAGCAGTCAAAGTAAGAATTTTAACGGTCTATGTGCATTCTGGTTTTATTTAAGCCTTACTATCTTGTGATAGTAGCTGAAATGGGCCTAACTGCCCCAGACGATTATAGAAAAGTTGCCTGTCAAAGAATCCAGTTATCTGATCCTCAGCAAAAGAGTCCCTGCTTATAAAAGGGAAAGTTTCTTTGTTAATTTCTAGATGACAGGTGTTAAGAACCACTTTGGTGGACTCTGCTGTCCTGTAATAACACACACCGGTCACTGCAGGGTTGTCAGAGCTTGTAGCTTTTCCTTTTATTTTTTTTAGGAAATAAGGTATTGTTTAATATTGAATTAGGCTAATATTTATATGTAGCGTGTAATGTTTTCTTTACACAGGAAACAAATGATACTTACAATATCCTCATAAATGAAATTGATCATGGTTTGCAGATTAGTTAGAGGGTGGATTTCAAATGAGTGAGTGACCTTATGATTTCTGCTAAGCTTTGAGGTCTGTTGGACGCTCTGAATGAAACACTGTCCTTGCAGTTAGGTGTAGTTGTGTGCTGGTTTTGGCTGTTTGACTATTAAACAATTATTAAATAAAACCTTATATGTAATATTTATCAATACAGAATAATTCCTACCTAAAAATTGTTGTTACCTTGTGTGGATTTTTTTGGCAGGGAGGAGGGATGATGCTTTTCAATGAGGTTTTTGTGGGTGGACAACTGCACTGATTGAAAACAGTAATTGTGCCGTATCTTATTAGTGACCTATCAAATACCAAAATACAAGTTTTATTAAAAATAACAGCATGTCTTCTATTTGGATAAAAAGCTGTTATTTGTGAAGTATTGTAATCAGCGCTGTGTTAGAACATCGTATTTTTATCTGCACGTTGTGTTGGCTTGAAAAGTTCAATTATAATATGCAGCCTTTTTTTTTCTTTATTTTTTTTTTCCCTCCCCTTTTCTTCTTTAGCTCCCAAAAAGCCTCGTGTAAGGTTCAGTAATATTATGGAGATTCGACAGCTCCCATCGAGCCATGCATTGGAAGCAAAGTTGTCTCGTATGTCATATCCAACAGTTAAGGAGCAGGAATCAATATTAAAAACTGTTGGAAAACTCACTGCGACTCAAGTAGCAAAAATTAGCTTTTTCTTTTGCTTTGTGGTATGTGCTCCATTCTTTCTGAAAACTTAAGTATAGATGCAACTTGTAGAATAATAGTGAAACAGTATTGAGATGACTTGTATTTTTTTTATGCCTCGTTTTCTAAGTGTAAGTGGTAGAACTTTGCTCATGTGCTGGATGCGAAGGTGGCACTTTTTAAAGGGAGGGTAGTAAAAAGAGATCCTGGGTGTGCAGTTAACTGTAAGGTCCATTGTAAGACATGCTGTGATTTTGTGCCGTGTTGTCAGTGTTGCATGTGAGTGGTACAACAGAATCTGGGGTTGTATGTGTACAGGCTGTTAATAGCTTAATAGCTGCCGTGAGACTGCACAAAGTGCGTGAATGTCACTATGATTTCTTCCTGGGCCATCACAGAAAGAGAATCATCTTATGTTTCACTGTGGCATTGTGCCCTCCAGTAGTATGAAATTAATTATCCTTTAGCTCCATTGAGGGTTGCAAGATTTATTTATGAATCTGTTGGTTGCTGGTGTTTCTGCATCGTGCCTCTGTTCTAGGGGGAGAGAGAGAGAGAATGGTGGCATGATTTTTGAGAGACAGTAAAAATGTAGAGAGCAGATCAGTGACAGCTTTTCTGGAAGTAATTTCACTGATATTGCCAAATAGGTGTTATGTACTGTGGACCCACCACAACTTTTCCTCAGGAAGCAGTGCTCTTTAAACATTTAAATAATATTAATAACAGAAAAATATTAGTACTGTTGATAGGTAGACTAAAATGATGATGTAGTTTTCTGTGTATATACATAAAGAATGCACACACAGCAGCAAGAGAATAATAAGCCACTCATTAGTGATTTTGGATGGATAAAATAGCTTTTTTAAAATTTATTTAAAATTCTGTGTGTCTGAGTGCAGATTTTCTAGGGTAGAGCTCTCACGTTCAAAACAAATCCTGTGTATGCTATTTGTGGATGCTGCCAGTACTGGCATATATATGTATTTCTTCTTGGACTGTATAAATACTTCCACCTAAGACTTTAGAAAGAGTGGTAACTTCACTGAGGATGTATCTGAAATCTTACTGATGAGATCTCAATCAAGAAATGGTAAAACACTTGGTATTTTATTGCTGTATGGAGGGATTAACAAACATGAATCCTTCCAAAATATTTTTGAGGTATTGAATATAAGTGATGCTTGTCTTTTAGGGTGGAGATGTGTGCCAGTTTTAAGTAGTCTAGCCAGCCTCCTGAGGTTTTTTTTTAGTCCTATGTATCTCTGAAATTTCTTTGCAGCCCTCGTGCAGTTATCAGCTTGAAGGACTTGCAAAACAAGTTAAAAGTACCTCTACTTACTATTGAATAGCTGTAATAATGCCATTTTAATTATTTAATTATTTTTACGTTTTGAAATATGTAATTTCATTATTAAACCTGTAGTTGCATGTGGCTGGTTTGGGCCAGTTCTAACTTTGCTTCTGTCTTTTAATGTACCTGCCACTTTAATAGAAGCTAGAAATCTATTTGAGGTAAAAGTCTTGTTCTGATTTTATTTTTGGATAAACAGTTGAGTGTTTTTTCTTTTAGTAGGATTTTATTGCACTGAGAAACTTAAACTCTGTTGTTGCTATCAATATAATCACAAAATTATTTTCATTTTCACCCAGTGGTTCTTGGCAAATTTCTCTTACCAAGAAGCTCTGTCAGATACCCAAGTTGCCATAGTTAATATCTTGTCTTCAACCTCTGGTAAGTTTTATTTACACCACCAGATGTATGTTATCATGCTGTTTATAACATAGAAATCTTTTTGGTTACAACAGACTCATGTAATGATGCCCCTGTGGTTTTGGGGGAATAGTAAGGCTTACAGCCATTGAATATCTGCATTTAAAAATTTCAGTATGTAATTACAGGGGTTTAGGCTGTCTAGGTGATTCCCCTGCTTTTTGCTTTGCAAGTTGCTGTGTGTGTACTTCTGCAGTCACGTTTGTGTATTAAAGAGATAGACAAGTGTAATAGGTTTGATGGAAAGGTAGCATAACTTTTGATAAAAACAGATACAATTCAAAATAAAGTCATCTTGCTTATTATTGTTTTTTAAAAAAGGGGGTTTAGCAGTAAAGATCTTAAACCATATAATAAAGCATATAACTTACTTTCCAGGTTTTTATGCAAGGCTTTAATACGAGCTTTAAAGTACTTAAATTATATGACAGTCTGTGTTTTGAGGAATAACTTTTGTTTTATAAAATCAGTTTTAAAAGCAGTTATGTGATTTTTCACTGACTTTTCAGACTTACTGCAGTTTATTTTGTTAGTATGGTGAGCCTTTCTCAAAGTTGAGCATGTATTTGGTCACCCGAGGATTCACCTCACAAGGTGTTAGTTTCATAATAGTTCTGATTAAAATTAGGGATGCTAAGATCAAGCAGTTAAAACAAGCATGTAAAATATAAAGAAGAAAATGTCTGCAGTTTTCTGAACAAGTCAGCAGCAAAACTTGATTGTATATAACTCTTCTTAATTTCTCTTGCAGGGCTTTTTACTTTAATCTTAGCAGCAGTCTTTCCCAGTAACAGTGGAGATAGGTTTACCCTGTCCAAATTATTAGCTGTTATTTTAAGGTAAGATAATGAAATGGAACATTGGATCAAAGTCTCCCTGATACAGTGAGAGGACAACTATACCTACTATACCTGTGGTATCTGATAATAAATGATACACTTCATTTTTTTAAAAAAAGTCTTTGTTTCACAGATAAGTTGAGCAAGTGAATTAAATCTTTTTAAATCCTTCATATCATGAACAGTTACCGAATCTCATGCTCCTGTAAAATTAGATTAATCAGGTTTCTGTTGGAAGGAAGTGAACTTATTTTCTTGTTGTTTAATTATGGTTTCTTTATTTTTGTGTAGATGGGAAAAAGGAAGAGGCTTGACATTTGGTGTTGTCAGCCTGTTTTATTAAATGCCTGGAGCATTGTTCAGGGAAGCTAAATGTGGGGGGTTGTATTTGTTTTTAGCTTATGATCAGGCCTTAGCAACAAAGAATTTCTTTTGGTTTTTCCAAAAGTGGGTTTTGATTAACTGAAAATACCTAAGGATAGAACTGTGGTTTTGGTTTTTTCTCCCCTCTTTTTTTTTTTTTTTTCTGTCTTTGTAAAAAAGTTCTTGGGTTTAAGTAGCGTTTTGCATTTCTTTTTTGCTAGCATTGGTGGTGTGGTACTTGTTAACCTTTCTGGATCTGAGAAATCTGCTGGAAAAGATACAATAGGTATTTACTTATCTTTTTTAATCCTAGAATATGCAATGATGGGTACCATGTTTTCACAATACTCAGTAGGTCATCTAGCAAGCTATGTATTTCTTACTTGTGTAATATTTCATAATCTGGTTTTTTAGTTTCAGCTTCTGAAACTGGACATTTATGATGATTTCCGCCCCCTATGTGTATAGATTAATCGGGAAATTATTTACATTTTTGAGCTTTTTGCATTTTTCCATGCTTTTCATATAGTAATGGATGCCGTAACAAACAGTTTATCTCTGACAGTTTTATAATAGGTGTGTGTTTAGGAGAGTTGATCCTAGTTTGGCATGCCTCAAGTGAGTGTTGGTTTGTTTTGTTGTTTTTTTTTTCATCTTTGCAGGTTCCCTTTGGTCTCTTGTAGGAGCAATGCTGTATGCTGTGTACATAGTAATGATAAAAAGGAAAGTAGATAGAGAAGATAAACTTGACATACCTATGTTCTTTGGTAAGACTAAAAATTAACTACTGAAAATTTTAATTCAGTGGGTGATTAAATTGTTTGTTTTTCAGGCACTGAACTGTATATGAGTGGTAAAGGGGCTCAGAAAAGCCAAGGAAGCAGAGAAAGCTCGTTGTTCCCATGAGTACTTTAGAGTTGTGTTGTTTCTTGTTTACAGTCTTAACAATGAAAGATAACACTACCTGTAGGAATGCAGACAGCCCCTTTGACTCAATTAATCTTATTTTATTTTTATTTAATTTTTTCCAATTTCAAACCTGTACATATCTGATGTAATTGTTGTTTGTGAATTTCAGGTAAAGTTTCTTATATTCCTTTCCTTTGAAAGAGTTAAAACATTGCTTGGTTGCTGCTTTTATGTATGCATGTTGTCAAAGTAGCAGAGTTTAGCTGAGATTTTAGCTGTGTTGAAGGATATTTATTGTGATTTACTTAATACTGTTTTTGTACTCAGGTTTTGTAGGGCTGTTTAATCTGTTGCTGCTGTGGCCAGGGTTTTTCCTGCTTCACTATACTGGGTTTGAAGCATTTGAGTTTCCCAATAAACTGATCTGGATGTGCATTGTCATTAATGGCCTTATTGGAACAGTTCTGTCAGAGTTCCTCTGGTTGTGGTATGTACTGCATGCTTTATTTATTTCACATAAATTATCTTACCTGTGTTGTCAAATGTTGAGATGTCAGATTGTCTAGGTAGGGGTTTTTGTCTTTTTTCTTTTTTCTGTCCATATGCGTAGTTTGAGATAGAGGATGTCGTTGATTACATCACAATGTCCTGTTCAAGAGCAACAGCTAACTTTAAAAAGCAGGCGATGTGGTCTTGTAGCATTTACTAAGATCATGTGTGCTTAGCTCGTTCTAGAAGTAACATTTTTAAGACAAAAAGGCTTTGAGGTACAGAGTTGCGGTAGTAATAGCAGAACATGAATTTATGTTGTAACAGTTCTTCAGTTCCCAATGCCTTGTGCACGGTGGATATATATGAGTCAGAATCCAATATTCTGTAGTTGATGTATTTGTTTAAATCTTCAAAGACTTAATGAGCTGAATCTCATCAGAATGCATGAATCATGAAGAATTGGCAATTCATAAATTAGCCTAGCTTTTCTTTAGTAATTTAATTCTATCATAGTCTGGATAGGTTAGCAACAGAGGATTGAATGTATGAACGCAAGACTTGTAGATGAACGGCTCAAAAGCTGTAGCAGACTTAAACCTTCGTGTAGCTGGTAGAAGGATAGTGTTATTAGAGAACTGCTTGGTAAGTCAAGGTTCCCACCTTGAGAGAATTCTGGGGATCTGAGTTGCTTCTGGGCCAGCATTAGGTTAAAATAGGGGTGTAACAAAAAATTCAACAAGTTGAAAAGCCCTGTTTTGTTCCCAAGAGACCTACTTCCAGCACCATGTAGTCACTCAGTGAACTCAGTGTCAGTTTGTGGTATGTTTTGAATAGGTGTGGCTGGTTGAGCTTTTGTCTGAGGACTCTTGGAGTGCAGCCTCTCAGCTCTGTGGTAGGGAGGCTGGAAAACCTCATGGGATAGCTACTGTGAAACAGACACCTCTGTAATCCTAGGATCTGAAATTCAGCCCCAATAGTAGAACAGAAGATCTAGGTGGAGTTCCATGAAAACAGTTTTTTATATGTGTGTGGGGTTGTGTTTTGGGTTTTTTTTTGGGGGGAGGGTTGGGGGTTTTGATGTTTATTTGGTTTTGTTTTGTTGGTTTTTTTTCAGATCAAGTTTAAAGTTCTTTCGTAAATCTAATCATGACATTTTTTGTTTATTGGCAAATGCTTACACCAGTGCTAGTTATAAATGTTTTGCAGCATATGTTCCTTTGTAATTTAATCTGTTTATTGATGGAATATTTTTGTGTTGTTAATGCCACCCTGTAAGATTAGACTACAGTTCAGTATCAGTTGGTAAAAAGGTTAAGTGCAATTTAAACAGGCAAAAAAAAAACCAAACAAAAAAACTCCAAACCCCCAAAACTTGGCTCTTGTCCCAAAATCAAGTACTAGTGTAGGGTTTAGTACGTGGTTGTGCACACACTTTTTTATTACACATGCTATTGTGTGATTATTCAGAATGATAATCCAGTCAATTAGAGCTAGTTTTATTTCTGGTTCCATTTCCCTAGAGTTTTGGACTAGGACTGATTTCAGAGTTTGTGCTTTTATCATCCTTTCACGTGTCTGGTGTGCCACTAATGTGGTCCTCTACTCGTTCTTTGGGAGTAAATAATTCCGTATAACCTACTTGTTTACTCTGCCCAATCACATACTGCCAACTAAATAATGTAGTGGTAGATGTGTGGGCGTTTTTGTTTTGTTTTAACTTGCTGGTAAGTTTTGCTTGGATTCTTTACCATTTATTGATTTATGACCGTGGTGGGTTGACCCAGACTGGAGGCCAGGTGCTCCCCAAAGCTGCTCTATCACTGCCCTTCCTCAGCTGGACAGGGGAGAGAAAATATAATGAAAGATTCATGTGTCAAGATAAGAACAGGGAGGGATCATTCACTAATTACTATCATGGGCAGAACAGACTCAACTTCGAAAAAATCAATCCAATTTATTACCCAGAAAATGAAGTAGAGGAATGAGAAATATCAACCAAATCTTAAAACACCCCCCTCCACTCCTCCCTTCTTCCCAGGCTCAACTTCGCTTCCAAATTCTCTACCGCCTCCCTGCCAGTGGCACGGGGGGACGGGGAATGGGGATTACGGTCGGTTCATCACACATTGTTTCAGCCGCTCCTTCCTCCTCAGGGGAGGACTCCTCACACTGTGCCCCTGTTCTAGCATGGGGTCCCTCCCACGGGAGACAGTCCTCCACCAACTTCTCCAACATGAGTCCTTCCCACCGATTGCAGTCCTTAAGGACCAGACTGCTCCAGCATAGGTCCCCCCACTTGTGGGGTCACAAGTCCTGCCAGCAAACCTGCTCCAGCATGAGCTCCTGTCTCCACAGGGCCACAGGTCCTGCTAGGAGGTTGCTCCAACACGGGCTCCCCATGGGGTCACAGCCTCCTTCGGGCATCTACCTAGGGTCCTGCATGGGCTGCAGGTGGAGTCTCTGTACCCCATCATCCCTCCTGCCTGGGCTGCAGGGGGACAGCCTGCCTCACCATCGACTTCTCTACAGTCTGCAGGTGAATCTCTGCTCCCATGCCTGGAGCACCTTGTCCTCCTCCTTCTGCACTGACCTTGGTGGCTGCAGAGTTTCTCACATCTTCTCACTCCTCTGTCTGGCTGCAAAAGCTACTGCTCCTTTTTTTTTTTTTT